>JBBPCY010017920.1:0-15049 GCA_037974405.1 Brachyalestes nurse
TTTCAACTTTGTGGACCCAGTTTGGGGAAGAACCTTTTCTATTCCAGCAGGACTGTGTCCCAGTACACAAAGCAGCTTCATAAAGACATGGCTGGAGGAGTTCGGTGTGGAAGAACTTGACTGGACCACACAGAGTCCTGACCTCAACCCCATCCAACACCTTTGTGATGAACTGGAACGGAGATTGCGAGGCAGACCTTCTCGTCCAACATCAGTGTCTGACTTCATCAATTCGCTACAGACTGTGAACGGGCACACATCTCGCACAGAAACTCCAAATTCTTGTTGAAAGCTTTCCAAAAAGAATGGACGCTGTCGCAAAGATGGTGGTGGCGGTGGGGGGTAGACTACAATATCCATATTAAAGTCTATGAATCTGAATGCAGGGTCATTATATTCCCAGATGTTGGAACTGCCAGCCGTCCCAATACTTTTGTCCATGACAGTGTATGTGTGTAAGTACTGAATGACGCCACGTTCACAAAGGAACTTCACGCGAGCCTCCACGCGCAACACCCACGAGCTCCTTTCTAACCGTCTCCTCACAAGGAGCCTCTCTACTACCCTGATGACCAAATATTAGACCCAAAAAATCACCATTTCTCACATTAAGATGCGACAACGCGACCAAAAACAGTAGACAAACCAATTCTTCACACGAAAAAACACAAACTGTTCACGTTTATGTGGAGAAAAAAGGGTCCAAAAGTGAAGACGTAACGTTAGCAAGCGGCTACCTGCTTACTCATCCAGGTCAGAAAAAGCTTTCGCGAAGTAAACAGGTGAGGTGAAGTTGTTTCCAGGCGAGACGGGAGAGACACCCTGACAAAATGATGTACAAAACAGCTACGGTTAAGAAGCTAAAGAGCGAGTTTTGTCCTCTTTTGTCTTCCTCTCTGCCCCAGATCTACAAAACGAGCTGCTGATGTGGAACAAAAAGCTAGTCTGGACGGGTTGGCTGGTGTTGGGTGGATAAACGGAAATGTTTATGCAAATGTAAACACAAACGTTTGTCCTCGTCAGCCTGGCTTCAAACAAACAAACTGAAACAATAGGTAATCGTCACCATGAGGTGGGGTGAGAACAGGTTTTTACTATGTTTTTACAGACTAAAGATTGCTTTACAGATGACAAGATGGACAAACTGGACATTTTGGAAGACAGAATAGTCCCCTGGCTGCCAATTCATAAGAAACGAAGTGGACTGAAGGCAAGTGGAGAAGGGTAAAGAGCTGCCTGCCCCTTTATGGGGTCTTCGCCCAGGCAGATCACGTTCAGGGGGGGCTTTCTGATGGTGGGATTGCTGCTGACAAGTTGGAGAGATTTTGGACCCACCCGTCGATAATAAAATGTCATAGGCTAACGTTACATATTAATGTTAGTCTCAACAAACAACCTACTCCTGTCTCCATTTGGCTTGGGGGTGAGTACAACACACGTCAGCAAAGGTCATTAATCTGCCTTGTCTTTCACATTCACAATCATTCTTCTTTTAAAAAAACATTAAAACGCTTACCTTAATGGTTCCTGAACTTCTAAATGCGTGGACTGATGTGAGAGAAAGCAGGTCTGTCCTTTGGAAAGTGGTGAATGCTGCTCCCTCTTTCTTTTTTTTTTCCAAGGGCTTTGTGTCGACGATAGAGATAAATTTATTCCCTCTCGCCCTTTCCCGAGCTATCTCCTCTCTTCTCCTCTCTCTTCTCTTCTTTCACTGTTTGTTTCCTTCTTTAGTAAGAGGCGGGGAGTGTGACGTCACGCTGCGGAGGCAAGCCTCCATTGGTCAGACCACGTCCGGGGGGCGTGGTGAAGAGGTGAGCAATGCGTGAAACAAACAACCCACCTTTGCCACCTTTGATGACTAATGCAACAGTGAAGCCCAGTTGCTCTCTACTTTGAGTAAGCAAAAGAAATCATCTTCACTAAAGTAATGTAAAGCGGCCCCTGATACACAAGACAGCACAGCATACTGTGAACAAATTTCTTTCTCTATATTTAACCCATTCACCAAGTGAAACAGTAGGCAGCCAGCGACGCAGCACCGAGGGAGCAGTGTGTGGAGACGGTACCTTGCTCAAGGGTACCTCAGTGGTGCTACTGGCAGTCATGACCATCCGATTGCATGAGCAACTCCAGGTCGTCTCTAAAGAACCAAAAACATTTCTGGCTTATTCAGTGGTCCCACACCTTTTTGTGTGGTGTTTTCTTGTGCCTTCACGTTAAGCACCTGGTCAGAGCACCTGTAGGCGTTTTTCATTTGCAGAATTCGTATCAGTCTCTCTTCAAACCCCTTCCGCTCACAGCCGAGGGATGTTTTTGGTCATCAGGTTTGTGGTGAGCCACCGATTCACGTGTTTTGTAATGCCCCCAGGGCTCCTGCACTTACTGAGGCCTTTAATACAGCAGTGTGGGGACTCCTGTATGGGTTTTCACTAAAGTGGCTTAACAACATGCTTGGCTCCTCCTCATTTTTGCAGGTAGGTATGTGTAGGTGTGTTAAAGAGAGAGGGATGGTTGTAGAAGTGGGGAGAGGGTTTAAAAACATCTTGTTGAACTAGTTTCAGCCTGTTACTGTGATGTTAGTGTACATGTTTTGCTTTTAGACAGACCTGTGTTGGGGTATTTTGTCTCACCCACAGGAGGCCCTAGACCTGCATTACATAAAGTGTCATTTACAGAGAAGCTGGTGGTTGTAAAATTGTTTGCCTTGTACAAAACTATCAGGGTATAGTGTCATTAACACATACACACTCCTGTGTACACAAAAGGTAGTACATACCGTGAATGCAAAATTTCTAATGACTATGCACAACCGCTTCCTTAAATCCCACTCTTTTTCATGGCGACTTTGAAGATCAAGACCATTGTGATCTTATTTGCATGTCAGGGTCAGGTTCCACAAATAGCTCCCTCTAAATGTGTGGCTTCGCACTTCCCTTCAGAGGCTCTTTGCATACTGTTTGCCTTATTTTCTTCTTTCTATGGAAGTAGACCGGTGCGATATGCATAGTTAACACTTCATTATTATGCATAGTTATTGCTCCATATACAGTATTTTTATTTAAGATATATCCAACAGATGGTTGTTTATTATACATAAGTTAAACTGACTGTGGAGTTAAGAGAATTATGTAATTTCCACTTACAATATGTATAATCTATCAGATGGGGTAATATACCAGGGGTAAATGGTAAAGTGTGTAAATTAGATGTTTTTCCCCCGTTACTATTCCCTAAAACAAAACTGAATCTGATTGACAGTTTCAGAAGCAAGGGAACACAAATTAATTGACTAGGTTTTAACATGTGTTCACAGTGGAAATATTTACTTCATATCACCATCAATGCTTTTGTTCCCGTCTTGTTTCTGTTCAGCCCTTCACCCAGCCACACACACACACACACACACACACACACACACACACACACACACACACACACAGAGCTGGCAACAGCTGACATTCATTAGTTGAGAGCACTCACCCTCTGAGCAGGCAACTATATTTCAGTGTTGTTTATTGCTCTTAATTAGGTTGATACTTTGAAAACTGTCTAATTACCAATTAGCAACATTAATGTTCAATAATGATTCATTAATGTGTAATTTGAAATCATTATGATAAAGTAGATTAAGATTAAATATATACTGTAGCGCTACTTACGGGCTGGGATCACACACAAACACAGAACAAAAGGCAGATGGTGATTTAAAACGTACAACAGTTTATTTACAAGGGGTGAAATTAGGTGGCGTGAAGGACATTAGGTGGTGTGAAGGGGTTGTGGTGTCTTCTTAGATCGAGGTGTGAGCTAAGCATCCAAGAAGTGTTAAAGGGGTGATGTCCCAAGGTGTCTGGCTTTGGTTAGGGGTTTGGTCCCTTGGGCTGGAATCTGGATTGTAAGAAGTTGTCGTCAGCCACATTGTGATGTGGTTCTCTCTCTTACCGGTCTCAGGGGCCCTTTTAGAGGCCGCTGTCCTCTCATTGACGGTGGCTAGGGTAATAACCGGCAGGTGTGCCGGTTTTTGTTTAATAGCAGCATACCTGCTTCCGGCAGGGGTCAGCTTCCTACTCACGCAAATAATGGGGTGCCCCTTCACACCTAACTTCAGCAACAAGACAGCCCCCAGATTTGGGCCACTTCATCCCAACTGCCTTTCCTAAAGGAGAGCCCGTAGAAAATGATTGGCCAAAACAAAAAAAACCTATCCTTACTTTTGCCCTAACGTCTGATTTTTCTTTGACAGGTGTTGTTTAGGTGTAACTTAGCCTGCAGTAATACAGGTTTAAGGAACAGATGTGGACTATTTAATAAGGGTGGATAAGAGTGTCAGCTAAATGCCATGAATGTAAATGTGAGGCAGTTAGGCTGTATCCGATGTCAAGAGATTCATAGCAGACTGTCCATTTGGCTACATTATTTGACGTGTAAACCCATCGGGGGAACTCTGCAGTGGCCCTTTAGGAGGAGAAACCACAGTGCACAGGCCACAGATCACCGTATAATTGTTTGTGTCCTCTGAGAGTGCATAATAAGCGTGCTGCGCTTCCCCGGTCAGAAATGGTACCGGGTGGCACATTGCTGACAGAGGAAGAACAGCTCTTGGATGGTTGCATGCAGACCTCTGTTCATCTTCTGGCTGACCTGGGCCTGTTGAACATGTCTGAATGTCCATACTCTCCACCACTGTAGCGCCACCTATGTGTCTGGATCGGACACAGAACAAGGCGGACAGTGATTCAAGGCTGAAGTGAAGTGCTGTGAAGGGGAGTGTGTAGGGCTTGTGGTGCCTTCTTAGATCGAGGTGTTGAAGGGGTGATGTACCGAGGGATCCGGTATTGGTTAGGGGAATGGTCCTCAGGGCTAAAATCTGCAGATGATAGGTAGAAGTTGTGTTGAGAATTGTTTCTCTCCCTTACCGCTCTCCAGGGCCCCTTTTATACGCTGCTTTCGCCTCACTGACGGCGACTAGGGTAAATGCCACCAGGTGTGCCGCATTAGAAGGGACCGCCTCTCACCACGTGGTGGTGGAACATTCCAAACAGTGGTGCTAAAGTGACATGTGGCTGTCATGCTCTCCCTTGTGACAGGCAAGAGCTGTCCCTTCAGCACCATGGTCGGAGCTTGGCGAGGAGCGCTTGTCACCTGACGCAGCGAGACCAATAGCCCACCATCACAATACCTTTTATCTAGCTAATAACATTGCTCTGTTACCAGAATCACTGCATGCACTGTATTTCAATCAATCGCATGTCGACTGTTTAAACTCCACATGTTCTCACAGGCTCTGCAGTCTCTGCACTGACACTTCCACCTCACCCACCCAAACGCTTATCTCTTTGGTTTCCCCAATTTATTTTGACTACTTCTCTGCGCCCCCCCCCCTCGCTTTCACTCAGTCAGCCCCTCACTCTCTGTTCCTCCCCTTCTTTTAAAGAAATGTGAGTCTCTGTGCAGCCCATTTGTCTCCAAAGACAAGCTGTGTTGTTCCCAGAAGTGCCAAGAATGAGAACCATTCTTCCTAGAACTTCTTCTGAAGTCGTTTCGCACACTTGTCCGGAGTTCTAAGAATGAAGACATTGAGGTGAACATTTTCTGTGATGGGAGGTGTGTATACTCTTTATTTTAGTCCTGTCCAAATATGCTATAGCTTTGAATACTTCTCTGACCCACCCCCACAGCCCTCTTCCTACCTCTCTCTCTCTCTTTATCTCACACTCTCTCACATACATCATAACAACTCAACACTGCCTCCAGGCCCCTGACACGAGTACCCCTTCACACGCGCACACATAGGTGTATTCAGCTGAAAGCACATGCCGAAGGTATGAGTAATCATATAAGGTTTATAATCCCTACATTGCAAAATGTTCAGCCGCTTTCCTGTATGAGTAAAAACGGTAAACTATGACAGGTTTTCGTTTAGCAGGGTAGTGCTAATATAGAGTTGAGAGTTTTATTTGTTTGACTCAACTCATCAGAGCCTTTATCATCAAGCCTTTACTAAATTTAATGAGGATTGAGCAATCTCTGGCTCTCTAGTGATTGTGAAATGGCACCAAAACGCACCAATACACCTCTCACTTGTTTAAAACTCTGTGTCCCCAGACATCAGCGGTTAGTTGTTTTTAGTTAGGGTTATATTGTCACAAAGTTCCACTTTTTGTATGTATTTTGGACAGACTCACTCAAGTACTCAAGTTTGGTTGGGTTTGAACATCATTTCTCAAATATTTGTTGGGTTCAGGGCGAATTCAGATTTGACATTCGTGTTTCTCAAAGCCTGTTTTCACTTTTAGTAGATTTTGGCCTGTGTTTATACTGCTGTATTTCCCCCTACTTTCATTCTTCCCTCTACTTTTATTGGGCCTTAAACCATTTTAATTTACTCTGGAGTCCCACATCCTGTTGGCAGTGAGGGCCACCGTAGTCCGCAAGGTTTGGATCAAAATTTCAGGCCAGATTAAAGCTGTGTGAGGAGGGAAAGGGAGTGGGTTTCAGTAGAGCAGTGGAATACAGCCTGCCAGTTTGTCTGTCATCAGTTCACAGCACAGCCGGAGGAGCTTTCTGACACGTGCACAGATGAGACCCTGTCGAAATGTGAGTCCCGACCTCCTGTGTCATCAGAGAGACGTTTACTCCTGTCTGTCGGGGTCTCTACATGGACTCTGTGTTTAAACCTGCCAAGCTTTGTCTGTTTTCAAATGACAGCGGTTGTGCATCTTCGGAACCACTGAGTCACTTGGGGTGCTCGTACAGGACAGGTGTCGGAATAGTATCGAACTGACAGCTTTATTTCTGCTTTGTAAGGTACACTGGTGCATTGTGTAACTTGTAGCTGCTTGTTAGAATCATCTGTACCTCTTGAGCTCTACTAAACAGAGCTCTACCTGTTTGTGTGTGTGTGTGTGTTTGAGAGACAGAGAAAGAAAGACAGGGAGATCATGAACAAAAGCTTTCTGAACAAGGTGCTCTGTACTGTATTCTCTCTTTGTCTTCTCAACTACAAACGGAAAAGCCCAACACCCAAAACTCGGACGAAAAACTAAAAGCAAACATGTGCCTTTTTCCGCACAATGTGCCAGAAATAGCCCACCCACCCAAGGCAAGCTACATTTAAGTAAACCAGCCGCCCAGGCGCTTACAGTATCCATGTCTGGTTTAGAATTACTCAGCAATGCAGTCAGTCAACTTCACATAAATAGGACACTAGCTCCACCTATGGGACATTCTATAACTTGCACCAAACAGCAGAGGCGGCTGTAAGGGAGGAGCTCAAATCTGTTGCAAATGCTCAAATGTGAGCCACCTGCACATGGCATTGTGATACTTTGAAAGTCAGAGAAAAAGAAGCTCATTGTACGTCTGTCACTCCCAGCTTGAACAGGTGAAACAGATAGCTGTGAGAAGCCATAGACAGGGTGTTAGAACAATTTAGTGGCTTCACTGAGCTTGTTTTAAAAAGCAATTGTTTACACACGCTCATTTCTTTTGAAGATGGAACAAAGTTACTGAGGCAAATCTGGCAAAATGGTTCTTTATTTCATTTTGAGCAGTTACTGCAGTTTAGCAAAACCAAAACCGCAGGTGTAGCAATGTTTTATTACAACGAGGTTAAGCTTGTAAACATAAACAGAATATGTCCTGACATCTTAGAAGAAAAAAACACGACATTTTATCCTTATAAAATTACCAATGTAAATTCACTGTATTTATTATTTACTGTACCTTTTTCTACTCCAGTTGCTGCTTTTATAGTTATTTACTGCTGTCTATCACAACCTTTGCATTTTTTTTTGCATATGTTGCATATTTAATGACTGCTGTTAAAATACAGTATCCCATAATACTGTAGTCACTCGTACTAGTGCTGTTTCTGCTCCTGTCAGCTGCAGTTGTCTAGTCCTGCATGTTAATGTACTATCGCTCTTGTGGGTTTTTTCGCACTCTCGCACTTGTGTACTGTGGTGGTGTTTCTGTTTTTTGTTCTTTGTGTTGTACCCTGGTTAAGGTGGAATGTTGTTTCATTTCACTGTGTACTCTGTATATACTTGAAATGACAATAAACACCAACTTGATATTAGATCAACTACAAAATATTAACAGTTAAAACAGTTAAACCCTTCAGGATATATTAGTATAAAGTGCATCATTTCAGAACTCCTTGTTAGTTGGGTTTGGCCCATTTTGCAGAGGAAAAAAATTATTCTGGCAACGGCACCACTTTCCTCCCGGACACAAACACCTCAACAATGTTCCGATCATCACCTGCAAGAAGCCACAGACACAGATGTTAGTAAATGGTATTCACTGAAATTATATTGAAAGAATGCATTTACTTGCATGAATTTTGAATGGAATGTCATTGTTTATCCCATTTAAATAATTGTCAGACATACAACTTTTTTGAGGAAAAAGTTATTTAAAGCAAAAAAGTTCAGGAAAAGTAACAATTCGTACATGAGAGAAAGAGCAAGAGGGGAAAAAAAAAGACGTATCCTACCCAGGTTCAAAAATTTCTCCAAAATGACCTGAAAACAAATAAAGAAATAGAATGATCCCAAATAAGCACACAATTCCATACTGTAATCATATTTGTAATGTTTTTATATTTTTTGGATGTATTGTTGCATCTGAAAAGCTCTGAACCTTTAAATCTAATAATTTAACAAAATTAAATCCAATTTATATGAGTACCTACCACATGTCTGTAATCCATGTTTCACTGTGTATGTTCTACTTATGCTTTGTATAATATAACATGACTTCACAGTGTTGTGGTCTTCACACACCAGATAAGCATGCACCAGATAACCTTTCTCCACACAGACTGGGTTTAAACGGATTTGAGCCTGATGTTTGACTGTGTGCCATTGATTTGTCAGAACATTGACCACAGGTGGAGAAACAGGAAAAAAGTGTTGTTTATATTAATGTCAGAAAAGGGTCAAACCTTGGGGCCCTGTCCAGGAAACACATCGACCGGGCCTCCCGGGACACACATGTTCACTCGCAGAGCGTCAAAGTCCTTCCCCACTTCAAAGTTTCCTGTCTGATCTTCCAATGAGAGTGCTGCAAGCACGAGAGAGTCAAAAAACAGCGATTAGGTGTGCAGTACTGTGTCTGCAATGCATTTTTTCCCGGTAGGCTCTCATTTGTCAGTTTCTCTGGGCCAACTGTCGCAAAATAACGGAACTGCAATGACTCACTGAAACTGAGTCATGAAATTACTTTGAAAATCTTCAAAGCAGGGCCTCAGTCTGTTGTTGGAGTGTATGACTGGACCTAAGTTCAGATAAAAGAGGTGCTGGTGACTTACCCTCACTGCCTCCAAGCGTGGCTAAGCGGAAGGCTTCCTCAAAAGTGAGTGTCTGAAGCTGAGCGTTCTGCATGCTCAGGGCCTTGGAAGTGTCCATAGCTCGACGAAGAGCATCCAGGATGGAGGGGGAGTAACCTCCTGCTACATCTGCACCGTAGATTACAAATAATATCAATTCACTGTTGAAGGAAAATCTCATATTGGGCTCGTGTGTTGTTTGTCATACATGTCACCTAAATGCTATTTGACCCTAACTCTTGCCTTCAGAGTAACATCTGGGTCTGCATCCAGTGACCTTAGTTTTATCTTTCAAGCTTACATTCCGACTTACTCCCTCCACTCCTCCAAGGAACATCGTCTGGCTCTGCCATCCCTACACACAAGGTAAACCCAGTCCAGACTGGTCTCATTCATGGTTCCCTGCTTGAGGAGTGAGCTGCCATGCACTACTAGAGCAGCAGAATCCCTCTCCATCTTCAAAAACCTCCTGAAGACTCATCTATTCAAAGAGAGTCTCCTCTCCATCTTCCTGCACTCCCTACATAAAGCTTTTAACACTTAGAACTCTTCTCTGGCCCTCACACTGACCTGAAACTTGTAAGTCGCTTTGGATAAAAGTGTCAGCCATATGAATCTCATGTAAAGTACAGTTTTCCTATCTACTAGAACTCACCTGTGCCCAAACCCAACTTCACTTTGTGGTTTAGAACATTACGTACATCAAGCATGCCACTGGCCAAGCTACAGAGAGAGAAAGAGAAGAGACAGATGAAGAGATGGAGAGGACAGTCTGTCCCAAACAAAGGCATTCACAGTGAACTCCATTCATTGCTGTAAAGCATGAAGCATAGTGAAGTAATGATCTAGATTCTTCTCATTTTCCACATGTATCTGTTTGCTATTGACCTGTGCAGCCCTGACACTAGCACTAACACAAGATGTGTTCTGTTGAGGCTGAAAAGACTGCTGCACATACGACATGTTGCTGCCGGGGCAGTGAGAGATCGCGGCTCCTTTTTCATGGAAAATCTTCAGTTCCTCGTCACTCAGGTAGCAACCATGAGCCATCACCGTCTGCCAATCAAAATCATCATCATCATTATAGTCCCAACACAAAACCACACAACCTAATACTTCAAGAACCTTCACTACATACATATAAAATGCTGAGCAACAGTCTTAGGCTCCTGTGTAAACTGTTTGAAGCCATTTATATCAGCAATGGGTTTCTTTCTGCCAGCAAAAACACTGCCAGTAAAATAAATGCAAACAAACAAGAAAGCAGTAAAAAGAAAAAAAGTAGCTGGTTAGAAGAACTGGTTAGAAGAAAATAGCTGGTTAGAAGAATACAGGTTTGATTCCAGATTCCTCCAGTCATTGTGTGGATTTATAAAATTCCATAATCAACACGCATTTAATCTAATGAAGTAAAACCTGGTATTACATGGAGCTACAGTAATACTGGGCTTCCCTGAGGAAAGAGAACACTTTGCCATTCATAAAAGCACTATTTACTGTACATTTTCTCAGGTGCCTAAGACTTTTGCACAGTACTATTTAAACACACACACACACACTTTTTAACTTTCACAGCAAAGTACCACTACGCAATGTGGAACCTAATTTGTGTGCAGCACTAGGTGGCAATATGGAGACATGGAGAACCAGCTTTTCCTAACTGCACAGACTAGACATCTCATGACCTCAAGCAATTTTTTATAGCAAGGGACCTCTAGTTATGTAAAGAGCCGAAAGACTCATGCTTCACAAACTGTAATCTGCTTTTTTTTTTTTTAATACATAAACGGCCACTATGAAAGGGCTGCCATAGCTGTTGCTGCCTCCAGCTCCAGTCTTTTCTCCACATTTTTGCATCGCATCAGCTGATTTTTTTCTTTTAATTTGATTTCATTGTTGGTCGCTATGACAGCATACTGTAGACTTTGGCCTTACCATCACAATAAAAATCAAGATTCATAGGAGCTTAAAATATTGATTGATTGCATCAGATCATAAAAATGAATGAGTGCAGCATTATGAGTCAGCCACACAAACAAACGTGAACAATGTGAATAAAGTATATTAACTACTCCTTTAGCATCCTAACATGTCATGTTTATCACTTTTTAACATTAAAACAAATGTCAAAAGGTAAGTAGTTGTGGACGTAATACTTAGTAGTACAGATATACCTATAGAACTCACACACACACACACACACACACACACACACACACACACACACACACCCATATATATAACACAGGTAAGCAAATATCAACAGCCCACCAACTCTGGTTCCATGTCACATCCATAATCCTGACCCCATACCATCCTAATTGAATGTTTCTATTACAATATTAAGTTTGACTCCTCTGTAATGTTTGTTGCTGCCGATTTCATTTTCAGTTGTGACACTTGTTCATATGAGTACTCTCTGTACTTGCAGTCTAAAGATCTGAACAGTCAGAGCAGTGATGAATCATCTCTTTCAGTGTCTGTTTCAGGGAAACCTTAGAACAAACTTTCAACACTTTCCTTTCAGCGATATACAGCTGAATTGATGTACCGTAATCACTTGTAATGTTCAGACGCCACCATTCAGCAGACGCCTAAAACAACAAATGTCACAACATACCTGACGCACAGCATCTTACAACAGGATATGAGCTCAGCTAAGTTCTGAGGAATACGACGTGGAAAAGAATATTTTTTCTTATTGTCACTGCTGAAACAAAACCTTTCAGACACTCCTCACCTTGTTTGTGAGCAGGTTGTGTTTGAGGTAAACATCTGTGTAGGATTTGCATTCTGGAAAAAGCTGCTGCACCAGCTTTACCTCTTCTTTGTTTTCACTGATGTGACTCTGGAAATGAAAGGATTATAAACGACAAAACATTCCACATCATTATTTCTAGTACACTTTAAGGCCAAAACTGTGGGGACACCTTCTGATGACCTAATCTGGGTGTTTCAGCCACCTCCCTTGCTAACAGGTGTATAAAATCAAGCCCATAGCCATGTAGTCTCCATAGACAAACACTGGCAGTTGAATGGCTCTTAAAGAAGAGCTCATATAATAATCATATAGTTATTTTTTCCCCCAGCTAGATCTGCCCCAGCCAACAGTAAGCGCTATTGAAGCATCAAAGCGAGGCCCTTAAAGACGTGTTTTGATGAGTTTGGTGCAGTGGACCTCCACTGGCCTGTACAGACCCCTGACCTCAACCCTACTGAACACCTTTAAGATGGACTGGAACAAGCGAACAAGCCAAGTCTTCTCGTCCAGCATCAGTCCCTGACCTCACTAATGCTCTTTTGACTAAAAGAGCACTAGTTTCTACAGAAACGCCAAAATCTTATAGAAAACCTTCCCAGAAGAACTGTTATAGATGTAAAAGCACAGCCAACTTTTTGCCCAAAGTTTTGAAATGGATGTTTAGGAAACTCATAATGTCATAATGCTCAGGTTTCTATATACTTCCGGCCTCATGTTGGATTGTGGTGGGGATTAGTGTACATGATGATTTCACATGTAGCTGCTGCAGTGATTAAATAAATAATGTATATTATACCGTTTCAGACTCTAATCCAACATTTGAAGGTAAAACGTCAACATAAAAATCCTAAAGTATCCTTTATCATCTTTTATCTTACAGAATTTACTATTATAAGCTCTATAATGGTTTTATTGATTGAAATGCACTTAAGTTGTTAAGTGCACTATACTCTTGAGGGCAAGAGGATTTCAGAGTGTTTCGTAACAGAAGAAACTCCTTTCAGTTTCAGACCTGTACAGCTGTTCTCTCTCGTTAAAGCAAGTTTAAAGGAGACACTGTAAATTACTACTACTATGTGCAATGAATACTTGGAGAGAGCATCATTTCACAGATGGAAATACATTTCTAACACAGACTTGCTTACAAACTCCTGTTGATGTAACGTGTCTGCACATGCTTTGTTTGGTCAGCAGGTTTTACTAAAGCCCTTTACGGTTATGAACTTTAGTCAAGACACCAGTTACATAAGCTCTACATCAAAAGAGAAAGCACCATTTTAAGCAGTTTGCTTTGTAGAATGACACTACAGTTCTTTGAGAATGAGGCGTGTGTGTGTGTGTGTGTGTGTGTGTGTGTGTATGTGTGTATGGCTTACCTGAATGTGCAGGTCATTGTTTCTGGCAATCTCTCCCAGGGTGTGAAGCAGGGAGGAGGAACAAGACACAGCAAAGCGTGGGGTCACAACCGGCTTCACGTGAGCATACTGTCCCACACACACACACACACACACACACACAGAAAAGTTATAATTAGTTATTTATCTCTGAACTGATAAATAACTATAAATAAGACACTGATCAATTAGTGTGATGCTCAGTTATATACAGTATTGTGCAAAGTTACCAGTGAAAATAATATTTAAAATCTGTTTAGATTAGAGCATTTTTTTCATATTCATTCATTCATTCATTTTCTGTAACCACTTAATCCCTACTAGGGTCGCGTGTACCCGGAGCCTATCCCGGAGTCGACGGGCGCGAGGCAGGGACTCACCCTGGGCAGAGCGCCAGCCCACTGTTTTTTTCACATTCATATACTAAATCTACTAAATAAAACTTTTAAGTTTTCATTCAAATACATTCTATGGTAAACAGTGATGTTGTGTTCAGTATATCAGTGAGTTCTTGTGGAAGTTCAGTATTACTGTAGTTCCATCAGAAACCTGGTTTGACTCGATCAGTCCTTCATTAAATTAAATCAGGAGTTTCACAATCCAAACAACGGCTGGAGGAACCGAGGAGGAGTCTGGAACCAAACCTGTGTTCTCCTCACCAGCTCACACAACATCAACTACTTTTATAATCAATTCATGTTCATACGCTTTACTGCGTTCTTGTTTATTTGCATTTATTCTAATTTTGACTTTGCTAGCAGAAAGAAACTGCTTTAAACAGTTTGCATTAGAACTTCTGCACAGTACAGGGTTAGGGTTAGGGTTACTACAGTTACGACATACGGCGTTGCGAGTTTACGCCACTCACTCCCATAACTAGTTTGGTTGCGTGTGGTGGAAGGTGACGTATTATACGCAGAATACACAGTAACGCGTATGAGTGGGCCGGGTTGGCGCCCCCTAGTATGCTTACCTCTGACAAAACGTGTTTTTACTCTTTCTCTTTTTCATTTCTACTGAAGTACAGTACAGTGAACAAGTGCAGTATGTTTATGCCCTTTTCCTTTTCCTTTGTGGCTTACTTGTGTTTTTATGTTCTAGATTATGATTTTACTGTGTTAGGATCGGTCACTGAGGCCAGGGTGTGTTACATCACTGTCTTGGGAACGAACAGAAGGAACCCCCTGTACCAGTCATTCCGGACCCAGTCCACACATCATAGTGGGAATGCACTGAGGCAATGCAATTAAGTTCATGTATCAATAAATGATTTGTTTTGTAAAATACAGTAATCCCCCAGTTTTACGCAGATCAGGACTTGCAGATTTTTTTTTTGAGAACAGGACTCATAGTTTTATGTAGAAATCCCCACAATAATGAGGAAACTGCTAATATCCTCTGCCTCTTTTTTCCCCGTTTTTTTGGCAATAAATATATTTTTTTCAGGATGTTTTCGCACAAGGGGACCCGTTCACCTCGCCGCGGTGTCCCAATACTTTTGTCCCGCAACCTTCCGAGTTGCATATCTCAGCGGGGAAAGCACTCAGACACTTCAAACTC
>JBBPCY010017968.1:0-15044 GCA_037974405.1 Brachyalestes nurse
TCAGATGGCCTTGCAGAACGCCGGTACTGTCACTGTACTTTAACACCGACTTGCAGATTGTGCAGCTCACCGTGCTGCTTGTGTGTCTAGAGTGAAGTATCTCCACACATGTGATGTGTATCTGTCTCCTCTGCTGCCCTGTCTCTAGCCTTGTTGTGGCTGTGTTTACCTTTCCCTTGGTACCGCCCCTTTTATGAAGGGACTACAATAATGTACTCATTGTGTACATGCATACAACTTGCCTAAGTCTACATTTAGGTTACATACAGTTTACATATACATATATGTATATATCATACAATACAAATGTCCATATTTATATTTCTAGATTGTATAGTGTACATTTTATACTGTACTGTATTCTATTCTATTATATTGTTTCCTTATTCTTATCTCTTCTCCAGGGTGCTGGTGTGACCTGGTTGGCTCTGTTCGGTCACTGACCAGCACAGAGGGGACCTGGTGCCACCCCCGGAGCGGGCAGTGCCGCTGTAAGCCTGGCGTCAGCGGCACCAGTTGCAGTCAGTGTCTCCCTGGACACTGGGGCTTTGGTCCAGACGGCTGCAGGCCCTGCATGTGCCCTGAGAGCTGTGACCCCATAACAGGCCACTGCTTAGATAGGTGAGACCTAAATTTAACACTGAAACACATTACAAGTCTAATATTTGTCTTTTTGTTCAGTTTATGGCCGGTCGTCGTCCTAAAACCGTGGAGTCGACCCAGCAGAACATTCTTCTGTCAGAGCTGCTTTTGTTATCGTGCTCTCTTATTATTTATTGTCTTGTTTAAGGTTTTCTTTTTCACATTATTGTTTAGCCATGTGTTTCTCAGTGTTAAAGATTTTTTTTTATTTGTCAGTGTCATAGAAAACCCCTACTGTAATTTTTCTTTGGCCCAAACAGACAGTAGTGCTTGTAGTTTGTAGTATGTGCGAACAGTAATAAAACAATGGCCAGTAGTAATAAGAAATATTTCGACCAATCAGAAAGCAGTGATGCAGTCATTTCAGCTGCGGCCCACTTACCGGCTCACTTTATTGGTTATGGAAAAACATTTGTTCATGGTGCGGCACGGTTCCTTACGTCAGTGGAAAAGTGCCACAGGTTAGCTGAAGCAGTACAGACTACAATTCAGGTTAAAACCGTTCTCCATTGGTGATACCTGGGGAGGTACTGGGGGGTTTAATCCAGTATAAACCTGCTTATCCGGCATTTCTTCTGATATTAATGGACATTAATAGAGATCCTTAAACAGCTGGATTCACTCATAAGCAGAGCTGCCTGTGTAACTTCCCTTTAAGAGCCACAGTCTCTGTCCAGCTATGAAAGCCACGTAGGTATCTTTTGATCTTTCTTTGTGTTCTTGCTGTATCCTCTTTCTGTTTACAGCAAAGCCAATGGCGAGTTTTACAATGTTCCCATTGGAGGAAAAATTCCGGAGCTGACCCACTTTTGGCCGCATGAGGAGGACAAGGTGTGGTCTAAAGAACTCACTGTCTCTACACTTTACCACCCAGGTGAGCGAACAGGGTCCCTACACACACAGTCACACAGTCCTAGTGGGGGCTTGTTTTTGAGCTGTACTTTCCTTGTGTTGCTCTGGTTGAAAATAAACAGAAAAGAGTTATTTAACATTTTTAAAGGGTATTTGAAATTGTGTGTGTGTGTTTGTGTGTGTGTGTTGCCTCTTCACAGGGAAATGCAACTGCAAAGAGAGAAAGCTGAAGGGTGTGTCTGATCTGTGCAAGATGAAACATGCTTATGGTAATTTGTGCGGTCATTCACAGTTGTATATAAAAGTTTAGGTTAGGTTACGAACATTTTGTCTGTGTGTGTGTGTGTGTATATGTATACAAATAAAACATGTACACCTGCTCTAAAATGAATAACAGCTTTGCCTGTGTGAAGTAACCTGGCGTATGGTGAGTCGAGCTCTACTGCATCACGTGTGTGTATGTGTGTGTGCTTCTCTGTTCTGCAGTGATGAAGGCCAGTGTGCTGTCGGCCCATGATAAGGGCTCCCACGTGGTGGTGCAGGTGAAGGTGAGGAAGGTGCTGCGCTCGGGGCTCCTCCCGCTCTGGCAGGGTGCACACAGCCTGTACCCGCTGTCCTGGACCACCCGCGGCTGCACCTGCCCCGTCCTCCACCCTGGTACCAGCATCACAAAACATCTCCAATTAACTCACTGACCGAAGGAACTGGTGATCATGTGTATACAAATCTACATTACAGGCTCTATATATCAACATCCATACCTGATCTGCTCTGTCATGCAGTAATCATTTACACTTACACTGAATACACTGAATATTTGATCATAACACCATCATACTATGTATATTAATAATACCAGTGAACTAATTTACATATACTTTTATTAAAGGCATAATTAGACTATTTAATTCATTGACAAAGGCCTGTAAAAACCTACCCACTGTCACGAACTGCCGTGGCGCGTTCAGACAGGAGGCACAGAAGCAGGCTTGATCCTCATTCATTTTCGTAAGGCTTTATTTTCAACACGAGGCAAAAACAAAAACAAAAACAGGCGCGATGGCCGAAGCTCTTTCCGAAAACAGTGAACACACACACGACAGAACTTCTAAGTGAAACTGAAAACCCGACAAAGAAAACGTGCACCAACGTGACTTTTAAACCAAACAGAACTCAAAACACGTGTAAACTAAAGTGTCCCAAAACAAATGGCCAGTTTGGCCGATTCCCCAGTCCCTACGGACTGGGGGCGTGACAATTATTTGAAAACACTTTATGGAAACACTGTATGGTGCATTTAGAATACCCAGCATAACACCTACAAAAACCTTTTTTGACAACTGGCATAAACCTACATTATAAAGCGTAATTCCAGAAAGTGTCAGCTGCTTTATTCAACTCTGATGCTATTTTAGCCAAGAGAGTGTTATGGCAGCTGACACTTATGTAGGTGTCATATAGCATAAGGAATGCTGCCCTACAGTAAAGTGTTACCCATTATTTTAATTTTAAAAAGCTGCGTCCCCCGCAACCAAGCACACACACCAACACACACGCGCACACCCACACACACATTAGCTGTGTAATAAAATTTAGCTTGAGCAGTAATCGGCTCCAAACGAGTCTCTGCTGTAGTACATTAAATGTCAGAGAAAAGGCGTGTGTGTATGTGTGTGTGTGTGTGTGTGTGTGTGAGAGAGAGAGAGAGAGATAGAGACAGCATAATATCTAAGAACAGAGAGCAGAAGAATGTGTGGAGAGGAGTTGCATGCCAATGTTTCTTGTTCAAAAGAGATTTTTTCTTATGAAGTCACCGTTTCAGAGATTCTGAGACTGGCTGAGGCTCTCTGAGGATTTGAGTGAAAAGGCCTGAACTAGGTGGCCTCTGTGTTTTGTCTGTTTCTCCGATCAGATGGAGAATGAGCTGAGGGAGGTATGGCAGGAGCAGAGAATAATGCATGAGTGGAAGAGAGCGGAGGTGCCTCTGCGGAACCTGAGGAACTTCGAGCTGATCTTTGAGGCGGTGAGGGCCAGAGATGTGAGCAGTGGGGCAGCGCTGGATGACCTAGAGTTTATTGACTGTGCCCGCAGTGAGTAGAACACACATATGCACACAAAGAACAATCCACATTTTTTATAGATCAACAAACCCAGTCTAAGAGTCCTAATGGCCTGCACAGTTCAGCAGTTTCTTTGCTCCAAGCAGACCTAATTTATCTAATTTAGTCCATGATAATTATCTGATGAGTTGAATCAAGTGCAGTGAGGCAAGGAAATCACAACGCAGTGCCGTGAAGGTTACTCCAGGACTCAGAAACACGCAGGCTTGTGTATTCTTGTCTTCTCACAGAGTCACGTGACATCATTCTCCAAATTTTCGTATTCACGTCCAAAAACCCCCAAATGTCCTTGATCAGCAGCAAATGCAGAGGAAACTAAATTATATTTATGAAAGAACATCACATTGTTGAATTCAAACAGTTCTATAAGGCTTCATGCAGCATGTATGGCATTTCTCCTAAACCTTTTTAAATGTTGCTGATGAAAAGAACTGATCTTGAACTACCGTGCAATAGCAAGTATGGTAAGAAGGAGTTTTGTGACTTTCATGACCTTTAATGCACCAGAATTATGTTTACATGACCTTTTCCAACCTCTCTTTTTTCCGTAAACATTAACAAGCTGTCTTTTAAGACAGATGTATGTAAATGATCTCTGTTCTGATTTGCTTGCCTTATCCAAAAAGCAGTCTGAAACACAGAAACACTCCTCCTGCATGAATGGGTTGAGCAAAACTGCTGTAGGCTGAATAGACTAGAGCTTGCATAGTTGGCAGCTGGTGGCCTAGTGGTTAGGGAGTTGCCCCTGTGATCAGAAGGTCGGGGTTCGAATTCCACTGCTAGTGTCATCATTGATGTCCCCTTAGCAAGGTACCGTCCCCACACACTGCTCCCTGGGCGCCCCTCATTGGTGGTGGCCCCCTCTGCGTTAAATCCAGAGAAAGTACTTCACACTATGTGCTGTGATTTGTTCACATGTGACTATAAGGGGCTGTGAAGTGAAAGCTACTTTTGAAAATGTTGTGTGTTTACATATTATATCAAGCCCTTCTATATGTAAGTATTCAAGGATGTCATTTTTACACATGTTGTTGCTTTTTTATGTTAAATGTAGCCTTGTGTTCTTGAGAAGAATTGTATTTCATATGTCATTCAACACCCAGCCATGATGAAAAGGAATGGAAATAAAGTTTGACTTGAGCTGAGGTGGAAAACACTGCAATAGACACATGGGCACCCATGAGACTTACCTCTCTCTCTCTCTTTCCTTACACTCTTTGAATGAGTGAGTAATCACACTGCTTTGGGCTAGAGGGCTCAGTTAACACAAAGAAACCGAGTGAGTTCGATTTCCATCTGGAGTGATGCACAAAAACATACACACATTAGGCTTTTTGAGGCAGTGGCTCTCCTTCTCTTTCCTCTCAACTTTTAATTTCCCCCAGGTCTCACTGTTGGTTTAATATTCGTGTAGATACATGACCATCAGTGCCCCTTGGGCAGATCTCAGCAGGGCCTAATGAAAATATCACATCAGGCTGTTAATTGGATGAGAAAAAGACACTGATCTGCTAAATTTGACAAGCTTGGGTTTTTTTCCCCACATGAAAGGACGGAAAAGCTCTTTTGCTTGACAGTGGGGAAAAAAATTAATTTCTAGTCTGTCCGATTCTGAAATCTAATAATCAAAGTTGCATTCGAGTGAACTCAGGGATTTTTATGCTCGCTTCAAAGGAGACAGAGCTTACGGCCATAGCATTGCTGAGATTCAGATTTAATCACATTAGAACACAATACACACACACACACACTGAGCACTCTATATCAGGGGTGGGCAATATGGCCAGAATATAATATTACAGCACTGTAAATAACTTTCACAATACATAATATCTCTTAATGTGTTTATTCTCACATGTCATAAGTGTATAACTGACCAAAAAAAAGAACCAGCAGTGCTATAAGCACACTACACTCCTGTAGTCAAATTCAACATGAAATTACTCAGCGTTCTTTATATGCTGACAATATCAACATATCATGATAACAACAAATATCTTACATAGACAATCATTTCAGTGATTCTATATTTCTATATGAGGTTGGTGTTTTCAAACCTAATTTTGTATGATGCTTCCAGGAATTCATTCACTGAATAAGCATTATTCTATTAACAGAGCAAGTAATAACTGCTCAATACTGTACTGTAATACATGTGTTAAGACAGGAGAAAAAGGTTTATGTAATTTCTAAGAATATTGGAGCAAAATAATAAAGAAACAGTTCATTTAATTCACAAACAGGAGGGCAGAGACTGAGAAAACTCCTCCCATACCTCCAGTCTTGTAATGTTTTACTGACATCTCTGAAATAAGACAGTATACAGATTTAGACCCTCATTTATTAATGCCTATGAATGAAGAATTCATGAAAATGTTCTATAAAAGTACACTCACAGTTGTTTCTTGTGTTGATGTTTACTAACAGACCCACTGACTTCTATTATAAATGTGATTGTACAGCTTTTCTGTTCTTCTTAAGTGCAGCGAAACATTAAAAGATCTTGTCCATGGCGATCAAAAGTGCAATACATATGCAGTAGATAGAGATTACTTTGAAAAATAGTGGAATATTCCTTTAACAAAGTCACTATCCTTCTCTCTCTCTCTCTCTCTCTCTCTCTCTCTCTCTCTCTCTCTCAGCTGTTTTATGTATCTTCCTCATTGTCCTCTCATCGTGCTCGTAAAAGCAGAGAGGCGTTTAACAACATAATGAGACCAGCACCCAGCTCAGCTCTCATCAGTGCTACTCTAATATTCCTTGTGTGTGTGTGTGTTAAACTAATTCTGTGAACTAATAAAATGTGAAATATCTTGTCAGCATAAAAGACGCATTGTTTGAAACACTTTAGTAACAACAATGAAGGTGGGCGGTCTTGAGTTTGTAGGTTTCAGATGGGGCCATGCCATTCCTCAAGCGAGCGTCAGGTTGCTACAGATTGTTACTCTGAATGCTGGCTGCTAATACAGTTTTGCCAGGATCTTCCTCTGGGGCGGCTGGGAAGAAGACTGTTTCTGCTTCTGCTGCCTGTGATTAGCTGAAGGATGATGTGGTTGAGTCTTTCAGAGGATGTTGGGTGGAAAAGGTGTAGGAGTCTCAGGTGGTTCCTGTGAAAGGCCTGCAGGACAGCGTGGTGAAATGAGGTTCCTCAGGGCAGGCTGAAGTAAAGGATTCCCTGAACAGAGCTAATGTATTATGTTATAATGGTTAATGTGTTTGGAATCTGTTTGGAGAGTTTTGATAGCACAGGCCTGCGGGGCTGTGGTAGTGTCAATAACAGAGACACTGAATAAGTGATGGTAACTAAAGAGAAGATGGAGGGAGAGATTTATCCATTGTTTTCACAGTTTTTTGGAATTTTTGGAACAATGTTTCCTTTCAACTGTTAGTTTCCATGTAAGTAAAAATAAACTGTAACAATGCAATGGCATAATTAGAGCCAAGCACAGAGACTAGAGGGAGTTGAGAGTGGGGGATGGAGGTAGAAGGTAATCCCCACCCCCCGAGTGGGTTCAAACTTGCAGCATGAAGCGAAGTGGAAAAGACCTGGATTCTGTAAAGCTGTGTTTGATATCAGTCGCAAAAAGTGCTATATACATACATTTGAATTGAATGACACAAAATAATGTTGCTGCAGTGGCATAACCGCTCGATTTACCCCCTGGCGTTTTCAAATGCTTGTATTTCTGTTAAAATAAAACCCCTACATCTTTAAGTTCATGACTTTTCCTAAAATTAATTTATTAAATCATCTAGTGGATTTTGGTGAGTGTGTGAAAAAAGAAAAATAAATACGACCATTTATACCTAGAACCGCCTGGTAGTAATTTTTACCACCTCATTTAGATCAGCTGTCATTTTTCGCGCCACGCCCCTCTCACCGGCCCGGTTGCTTAGCAACGCTAGACGCGTATGACGTCATCCGACTTTGACTGCGCACCATCGGTTAAAATACTGCAAAATTTAAAACATGGACCCGTACAAAACATATATGACGACCAAAGAAGCCTGGCTATTGTACCAAGATCCGAGTGAGGGAGAGTCGGAAGGAGGAGAGATCAATGTGGATGTGAGTGAAAAAAATGTAAACACTTATTTTGTCAAGTCTCCATTTTGGCGGTTCTAGGGGGACTGGAATGTTGGCAGTTCTAGTGTTAAAACTGGGAAATGAGATCCGATACCTGAATGTGGATGTGATGTTAATGCTGAAAGATAGACAGGAATAGTAGACAGAACACCATGGACACTGTTCTGTTTTTGGAAGGGGCCTCTTGGTGTAAAATAAAACGCTAAAATCTAAAAATGAGTCAAAGCAATACAGATGATGTATAGATAACTTACATGACAAAGAAGTTAGTTTGAAATGCAAAATCATTTGTGCTCACTGTTCTTTATTGCCTTCTCCAACGTATGTTATTTTTTTAAAATGCATATGTAACGTTATATGTTACATTCCATATCGTGACATATATCATGTTTGCTATTGCCCACCACTGATAGAAAAGTGTAAATCCAATATGTTACTTGAGTGGATGGAACAGTGTTTGATTTTGGTTGTTGCTACCAGAAGCTTTTTTCTGTTCTGTGTCCTGTTAGCAGGTGTTGCTCATTAGATCAACTCTGTGTAATAAGCATTTGGCACAGGACTGGGTTTATGGCAAGAATCCCATTCTTGTGCACACACACATAAGCCTGCCTTCAGTTAAGCTTCATTTCAAACGTGTTCCTGAATGTACAGGTAAGATGCCTCCTGCAGTTTGTTCACTTGCAGTGTGTTTGTTCCCTTGCATGTTTGTGTTTTAGGTGTTATACATCCTGGCGCTTGCCCTGCAGCCACAGACTTCGTGTGCAACAGTGGCAACTGTATCGATTCCAGTCTGGTGTGTGATAATAAAGCAGACTGCACAGACGGATCTGACGAAGCGGACTGCAGTGAGTACACTTCCACATGCCCTTTCTAACACACTGGCTGTGTTTTCCAGAAGCAGAACGCTGTTAATGAACGATTTTGCACTTCATCAGCCTCTCAGCATCCAGGCCTAGAAGCAGCTGTTTTGTAATAACCTTCTCTTGCAATTTACAACTAATGTTCAGGCAAGTACTGTACTGTTTAATACCACCATTTAAAAAGGCCAAGTGAACACAGCATTCCCTTTGAATCTGGGTCATGTTAGCGTAGAGCACTAAAATTGGGCTGTTATTTTGCTCTGTATAAGATATGAATCAGTTCAGCTGTGTGTCCTGCAGCTGGCCTGGCAGGAGCCTGTAACTTCAACATGCCTGAGGACCGGTGGGAGTTAGAGTGTCAGCTGCAGCAGGACCAGAATGATGACTTTGACTGGCAGACTGGTCATGGGCAAATGCATCAAGGGACTGGACCCTCCTCTGACCACAGCCCCGGTAGGTGAGCCGACAGCATAAAAAGTAACCCTTGCTTATTACAACAGTGACACAGTGTGTTTGAGCTTTTTTTTCGGACCAATATGCTTAAAGCTGAGTATGAATGTAAAGTATTCAATGTACAGTGACGAATATATAAAAACAAGATGAGCGTTCTTTCTGTGAAACTCTTGCCACTATAATCAGCAGCAGATTGGACGGCTTCCTGGTTTTGAATGGCACTAAATTATGGGACTATTCGAGTGTCAGTACAAGAATGCCTAGAGGAAATTGAGCCTTTCTTCCATTTATTGAACTCCTTAGAGGGATAATCAAGGCTGCAGTGAGAGATCAGAGGAGAACTGGAAAAGCAGTGTCATAAGGCGCCCAGTCATGGTCTCAACTCTTTCATTCCGTACCGAAAAACATCTTCTATATACAGACCAGATATAGACACTTGGAGACACTTGTTCATCTAATGTTTCTTCTGAAATCAAGGGTTTTAATAAAACAGTTGCCAGGTCTTTACTGCATTAACAGACTCTGTTATGCTATGAGAGATTTTCACTAGATATTGATACATTGCCGTGAGTATTCAGCCACAACAGCTTTAGTGTGGAAGCTGAGGCTGTTTGACTGGATCACACATTCCACTCCAGGTTATGCCAGAGATATTCAAGGGAGCTCTGCCTCTGCTCCACAGCCCAGTGCTGAGGTGCTTTTTACCCTTCTGACTGGGCTTCACATTGTGCATTGTAACTAGGGTTGGTCATTTTCTGATTCCTTTAATGATTCCAGATCAGTTTTCTTTGTGGTGAAAAAAGCCTACACAGGATTTCAGTGTTAATGCAGCTGTTTTAGTGTCTCTGGGACTCAGTGGCAGTGTACAATGTCTAGTAACGTTCAGACGTGTTACAGTAAACATTACTTTTCTTAAAAAGAATATAACTTGGAAAACAAATGAAGGGTTCTCTTGCAAAAACAGATATCTCGATTTTTATTCATTTTCATGAATCATGTTTTTTTTAGTTGTGCATGCTAGGTAAATTCAATCAGACAATCTGGGTTGGTTTGATTAGGCAAAAATAACCCAATAAAATACAGGAAACTTTAAAAAAACAACTTTATTCAATGTATTTCTCAGTTCAAAGATTGTTTTATGGCCAGAGCAGATAACTGCCCGTTTCATGTTAAAAACATCCTCATTTAAAAACACTGAAATTCCCTTTTAGAACAGTCAGTCGTTTAGTGTCACCTGACCTGAAAACTGCGCACTGATTCATTGAATGGATTTATCAGGTTGTGTTCAAGAACAGCACTGGCGTTTGTTATTTTTTGTTTTCTCAAATATAAAAGTGACTGGAGCTGATGGGTCTGTGGAGCATCTAGATGTAGCCTCAAAGCTATCTATAGGAACAGGTTGTTTTTCTAAAATGGATAAAATGAAACAATATTTGTACAGCATCAGTTTAGGTTTCATTAGTCAAAGAAAAAATCTGCCGGGCACTAATGTTCTCATAGTGAAGGATATTTAGCTTTGGTTACAAAAAGAAGCAACACATTGCTGCTGTTTTCACCTTAAATTAAAATGGTCATTTAACAGACTCTGCAAGTAGCACTCTTGTCATCTTACTTTGTGAAATGAAGCCACATTTAGGATCACTCTTCTCCACTATGACTTCTGGCTGTTTACAGCAGTGTTGAGTTTGAAGTTTACTGCAATGCAGTAAAAACATGCCAGCACTGATAAAAGCAATTTGGAACCAGTTCAGATTCCCACCCCAGTTTGTGACGTTAAGCTCATGTGTGCCTGGTCCCATGCTACTGCCAATGATTTAATATGGAGATTATACAGTAGTGTACATGTACACTCACATGTATGATATTTAACTCTACACTCATGCGCTGCGTGTGTATTTAAGACTTTCTGATCAGATATTTTGCATCTGTTATGCTCTGGGAGAAATGTGAGAACGCTGTGCTGAACCGCTCTTGTGTGTTTGTGCTTGTGGACTGTGAAAGGCGGCTCGGGGAGCTACCTGTATGTGAACTCAGGTGTGCAGCGAGAGGGGGACGTTGCCAGGGTAACCACCCTACAAGAGTTTCCTGCCAGTGTCGGCGTGTGCCATCTGCGTTTCTGGTTCTGCATGTATGGCTCTAAACTCATGGGCACACTGAAGGTGAGATGCAGAAAGTATAAATGCGTTGTTTACCACGAAGGTTCAATTTTGAGTGAGATTTTTCAGAGACTGAGAGGAAAAAGGAGCAAACCCTACTTTGTAATAATGAACCGTTTTCTTTTCTATTTCAAGATTCAAGATTCTTTATTTGTCACATGCATAGTCATACAAGTACAACACGCAGTGAAATGTATCCTGAACCGCTCCTTTTTGACTGTGCAAGCATTATAAACAATAAGTACATTTTAAATTAAAAATCTGAAATTTTCTGAAACATGAATAAAAATAATGAGATGAGTACAAGTAGATATACGTATACAGTAATCCCCCGCTTTTTGCAGGGGTTATGTTCCAAAAGCACCTGCGTAAAGTGAAAAACAGAGTTGTTGTGTTTTAGTAAAAAAAAAAATGCCTAAAAATTCCTATTTTTATAGTGTAAACCCTAAATATGCCCCCAAATATGCTCCCAGAGCACTGTAATTTCATTTTAAACTCAGTTTAATGCAGAAAATGTAAAGGGAAACCCGTATTCGCCTGTTTTAATTTAAATTCCCCACTGAGATATGCAACTCGGAAGGTCGCTGGACGAAAGTATTGGGACATGGCGGCGAGGTGAACGGTTTTCGGGGAATAATCCCTGATCTACTAAAAATACAAATGAGGGCTCGTTGGAAAGGTCTCCTGGAGATCAATCAGACTGTGGAGTTTGAAGTGTCTGAGTGCTTGCATTGTGGAGAAATCACGCTTCGAAAAAAGTGCTTCCAGCTCGGCTACAGCCTGCCCTGAGTCCCCTTGAGCTCGAGTCCCCTTGTGTGAAAACATCCAGAAAAAAATATATTTATTGCCACAAAAAAGCGCGTTATTGTGGGGATTTCCATGTAAAACTATGAGTTCGGTTCTCAAAAAAAATCTGTGTGTGACTGAATCAGCGGCTCCTGATCTGCGTAAAACTGGGGATTACTGTAAAAGTGCAATTACACATTTGAAACACAAATCTGAAATGTTCTAAAACACAAATCTGAAATAAAATAACTTTAACGAGCACCACAAGTTTGAGAAAATACAAATTAGTAACATTTTAGGTTTTTATATGTATTTATTTAAATTACATTACGTAATCACCAGTGACAACCTATTAGATCAAGGCTTTCAAATAAAGTGAAAACATAATAAAAAAGATAAATAACAAAAATAACAGCACAGAGTGTCTTTTTACCCACTACACATATGAAAAAACGTGATTTCTCACTTCTGTTGTTGCTTTTATCCTAATATTTGGAGAATCTGAGAACATCTAACAAAAGGCCAGAATGTTTGCATTTTTATATGGTTTGTCACAAAATGCAGTCCCCTTTTACTGTTACTCTTATTAAACCGGTCAGTAATTCCGTTCTGAATGTGTTTGTGCATTCACACACTAAAGTTTCCATCAGTGGATATGTAAGGACTTCTGACCAGTTCCTGAAGCCTAGCCACTGAGAGAGCGTTCACTTAGTTGTCTACCTAGACACCTTTAACAATCAATACGCTCCTGAATACTCTATTACACGGAAATCAACTGAAAATAAACTGGAGAAAGCCATGCTTTTAATATTGGGGAAATGAGTGTAAGACCATTTGTATGTACCCTGTCATTCTATTTAGTTATATCATGCTCCAAAAGTCTGCACTGAATTCTGGCTGGTACGTTGCAGGTGTACACGGTGGGCAGGAGCGGCGCCCCCTTGCTAATGTGGGCAACCAGTGGTAACCATGGACGCGGCTGGCGCTACGGTAACGTGGTCCTGTCCAACCCGCTGCCCTTCAGAGTGAGCTTTCAGGCAGAGGTGGGAGGGGACCAGTGGACAGACATTGCCATAGATGACCTCTCCTTCACCCACGAGTGCGCCATAGGAGGTAATGGACTTTTCTCAGTCTGCGTCTATCAGTCTCCCTCCTCTAGCTCTCAGCTACCTCCAGCATTTTAATGCTGTATCATACGGGGTGGTGGCAGCTCAGTGTGTAGGATACTTGCCTCTAGACCCCCTGTAGTTAGGAAATGGAAGTCGCTTTGGATAAAAGCGTCTGCTAAATGCCGTAAATGTATCACATTTCCATATTGGACATGTGGGGTGTAGGAAGTTTGCTTCTCTGCTTCTGTATCAGAGCTACACAACTAATGTAGCTAACAAGTAATGGAAACCACACTGAGCTGTTGAGTAATCTCAAATAAAACTAGTCTGTGTGGTTTTAGACCACAGTGTTTAATGAGTGCTAATTGGTCGATACACACTGAGGAAATGACAAGCTAACTATGACATTGGATATTTTGTTGCCTACAGTTCAGATGGGGGTTTTTGACTGAAATATCCCGTTTGCCTGTGTACATTCCAATCTGTGCTCCTGTCTATTTCAGCCCCCGTCACCTCTGCCCCATTTACGTGCGACTCAGAACACTTCCAGTGTGCGTACCTGCAGGAGTGTGTGCCACTGAGCTGGCGGTGTGACGGAGAGATCGACTGTTTGGACCATTCGGATGAGGAAGAGTGTGCGAGTGTGATGCCGGGCACGGTGCCTCCACAGGCCGGCTGTGAGGACAGACAGTTTCGCTGCTCCAACGGCACCTGCATCCCCTCACTGCTGCGCTGTGACAGTGTACCAGACTGCCCTCATGGAGAGGATGAATACGGATGCCGTAAGAGATGCACACGTACACACACACACACACACACACATACAGGATAGTGTATTCAGAAATACAGCACTGCTAAAAGGTTTAGACCGTTAAATGATTGTCATTGTTGTTGAATCTGGGTCAGTGTTTATTTTAATTTCAGTAAAAAGCCTTAGCAAAAACTGATATGAATTACTTTTCCAATCAGAATTGGAAGGTGCAAGTAATTTCTCATGAATTATTTCTTTTTTGTATAATCTGGCAGGACAGACTAAGGAGGAGCTTATCTTTATTTTGGCTCTTTTCCCCAGTTTACAATGATAGCGATAAAATGGAGAAGAAATGATGAAATTACACATTATGCAGAATATGCAGTGACCGAAAAGTGTTAATCAAATCGAAACGATCTTATATTTTAGTGTGTAACCGACACCCACTTGTCTTAATGTAGCTTTTCATTGTTGGCATTTTTTTTCAACTGGACTGAGGAAGATGCACATATTGTTTCTGTCAGATTGGAACCAAAATAATTGTTTACAAAATTGTAAATTAGCAGGGTGTGAGCAGTAGGAGTGGCTTAGAAAAATATATTTCTGCAAGTTGAGAATGTTTAGGAGTTACTTTGAAAGTTGAGAATGTTTAAGAATGTTTAGGAGTCGCTTTGAAAGTTGAGAATGCTCTTTAATTTACACGAACAAGACGTCATGCGAGATTTTTGTGTAATAAATGCAATGAAAAACTGACATAGATACGGTGCGAAATACTTTAATCCAGTCACAAACTCTGAACACGTATAATCACTGGAGACATGTAAACTGCCATACATCTCACTCTCCACAGACAGTCAGCTCACTCCAGATAGATCATAATACCAAGTGTGAGCACGTATGACTCTCTTTCTACTTCTTTGTAGCTGTTGCACAGTGTGAGAATGGAGAGTTACTGTGTGAGAGTACTGGCAGATGTTTACCTCACAACAAACGATGTGATCATACTGTAGACTGCCCCCCCTTTAGCCCTGATGAGTCCAGCTGCCATGGTAAGGCACACACATACATACACACACATGCATACACCCCAATGGCATCAATAAACCAACCATAAGTCAATCAGTAATTACATTTCTTTACAAATGTTCATGTGTGTGTGTGTGTGTGTGTGTGTGTGTGTGTGTGTGTGTGTGTACACGATATCAAAATGATATCATCCTATCACAGC
>JBBPCY010017988.1:0-15041 GCA_037974405.1 Brachyalestes nurse
CGCAGCACATATTGCGAAATCGTTCTGAGCATCTGCTGCTGCCCATGCTGTCACTGACGCTCCACAGACTGAGCAGGGTGGCTGTGGAGAACATGCTGGAATAGAAGATGTAGGACGAGACCTTGCACAGAGCTGCTCCGTACAAGAACTGCAACACCAGGAATGCTGAGAAGACCAAGTGAGTGAAGGCCAGTGCCAGGACCCACACACTGGTACTGTGATTCTGAAACTTGTAATAATTACGGCAGCTCATGATGACTGCATAAAAATTAAAGGTCAGACAGAGGGCACAGCAGATGGCGTACGTGACTACGTACAGAATCTGGATGTTGTTGAGGTACAGGTCCTTTTTTTCTTTTACTATGATCAGAGCATCATGATCGTAATCAGAGTCATTGCATGTCATGTTGTAGGCCATCACAGGATGTCTAGAGATAAATTGAAAATCACCAACAAAATGTAAAGATCAAAAGACAATTTTACATTTTTCCACAACCCTTATAGTGCGTTGTAAGACTATGGGTATTTCATGGATTTTAGAGGCAAATGGCCGAAATATTTCCATTGTATTTACTAAACAAAGCCATAAATTAGTCTATCACATTTCTCCTCAGATATTATATAGAATGTTGATGGTGTTAAATCTTGAAAAAGTTTTCTTTGAAGACTGTTTCACCTGAAAATGCATAAATAGGTTGAATTAATTATCTGTTAAAAACTATTGTTAAACAATATTTCAGTGTATTAATCACGATTATATTTGAGAACTTTCTGTGCATTTTAGAGGCAGATATTTGGTTACATTCATCATAACTGCGAACAATTCTGATTTGGTTTCACTATTTTGGAACAGTCTATGAAGTATGAAAAAGTTTACTTATGATTGATTAAATATTTTAATTACTTTCCAACCCCCCAGTGAATCTACACATGTATTCTGAGAGCTTAAAAGAAATTATCATGATGGTAAAATTGTGGCAAATCTTAAATTGCTTTCTCTGAGGACTACATTGCTCCATAACACCCAACCTGTACTCCTAAACTACAAATGTACTTTTAAGAATCTAAAGGCAATTTTGGCCTCAACTCTGTCAAAACCATTTAACAAAAGAAGATTAAGACACATTTAAGACACAGATAACTTTCTGTGGCTTTAAATGTTAAAGGCATTAAATGCTCCAGACATCTGGTTCCTAACACCACTACTGCGAACAGTCCTCATTCAGCATAACACCACTCTCAGTTATTTAATTTACATCCTAAGCATCCAATCATGCAAAGATGTTGAAGATATTGTTAGAATGCCAATTTTCCATTGGTCACACTCCGATGCATGGGACATTATGACATGCAGTCATTTGGAATGGTGAAATCTCAGTGAAGAGGATATAAAGGACCAGCAGGTGGTGGTATTTAGCCGTCATATACAAGTTACGTAAGCCATTATGTAAAAGTGAAAGTGTGTAGAAAGATCTGCAAACCACAATTATTTTCTTATGTGTTTTCAGCATGTGTAGTTATCATGCAGCACATAACTATGAGTCCACATTTACTGCTGAGAAAACCTAATAAGATGATACTGCCCTTTGTCTTAAAAAAGCAACACTAGTAACACATTCTTATCAAACAATGTCTTTAAAATGATAAAGCCAACCAGCATTACTAATGTTTTAATGTAAAGTATTTAATCTCATTTACAAGTATATGTGCATTTAAGTAGACATTCCTTTTGAAACTCTTTTACCAATAAAATAGAAATCCATTGCAAACGCAAAAAACACTATTCTTCATCTATTTTTAAACCTCGCTCCTGCGAAATTAGAACAAAAGCTTCTTAGTTTTTTGGGTATTTTCATGCATGCACTGTAAGAAAATTCTTACCTTGGATATATGAAGCAAAAATATCCTGTGGTACGTCTCTCCACGAGCTGAGAACAGTTTAACACTGCTTGCAATGGTTTTCAGTCTAATGAATAAACTGCTATGAAGGGGGTCAGTGAGAACTGTAGTGAGGATCCACCCCTTTTGAACTATCCACCTCTTCAAAAAGGATATACACCACTACTCTGGAAGCAGTGCACAGAAGCTCATCTGAACCTGCGTTTGCATGCACACTGTAGGCATCTTCCTTGTAGGCATCCTTTCCAACTTAAAGAATATAATTTATGAGTGACACTTTTTACTTTCCTCTAGTGCAGGGCTCCAGATGGCGACTAAAATGGTTGCCAATGCAACTAGATTTTTTATTTTGCGACTAGATTTTTCACTTGGTGAAGGGGTTAAATGCAGAGACAAAATTTCGTGCTCTGTTGTGTTCACATATGACAGAATGGTCACTTTACACTTAAAAGAGAGCTAGAACACCAAAGGGTTTAACCAAGTTTAACCAACAATCAAGCCCTAATCCTCCAGTTACATGCTGCTACATGCAAAAATAAAGCTTATTTCAATATCATGTTCAGTGTGCCATGACAATAAGCAAAGTGTGCCATAATAATATGACAAAATGTGCCATGGCAATATTTTTTTCATTTATATTACATTTGACTAGGATTATGGCTGCTAAAAAATTATTTGGCACCTAAATATTTTTTGTTTAGGAGCCAATGGCTCCTAAGGTTTTTATTTTGTCTGGAGCCTTGCTCTAGTGGATGCGTATCACTGTAAAGAAAAGATACCCATCCACTAATTTAATTAATTTAACAAGGTTTGTAACCCACACACAAGTGTGAAACTCCCCTTTTCCATTCCTGCTCCACAAATGTCTTGGAGTTTTTCTTTTTTTTAGCAAATTCACAACAGAAAATTCCACTGCAAACTTGGCCTGCTTGGGAGGCACAAATGCAGACTGGCCGAGGTACCAGCTCCAGTTCCTGAGGCCCCGGTTCCTGTTGTGTGCCCCGCTCCTGAGGTCCCGGTTCCTGTCGTGGTCCCTGCTCCTGAGGTCCAGGTCCCAGCTGTGGCCCCTGTCCACGAGGCTCCTGTTCCTGGAAGGGGTGTACCTGAATTGGCACCTCCTTGGAGGGGTCCTGGACCACCGGACGCTCCGGTAATGTGTCCTCGTGAGGGAGATGCCTCTCCTAGATATTTTTTGGAGGAGAACCCCAGAGGATTCCCAACAGGGGAACCCGAACAGAACCAAACTCAGGGATAGTGTGAGGGAGAACCAACAGCAAAAGAAACAAACAGGCAGGCTTTTAACAGTGAACATAACCACAGAACATCTGCATCTCATTAACTATAAGTCCTGGCCAGCCAAGCCTTCTCCCTGGTCAGGTTAGGTGCCACACCCAACTCAACTTTTCTATCTCAAAAGCAACAGCAGCCTTTTGTGGCCACTGACTGGGGGTGTGACAGTAGTAGCATGTAACTGGAGGATCAGGGCTTGATTTACCCTTTTAATGGACTGCCCCTAGACTCTTGCTGCTGGTTGTTGGTTAAACTTGGTGAACTCTTTGGTGTTCTAGCTCTCTTTTAAGTGTAAAGTGACCATTCTATCATATGTGAACACACCAGAGCGAGAAATTCTTCCTCTGCATTTAACCCATTCACCAAGTGAAGCGTGCAGCCAGGAACACAGCACCCGGGGAGCAGTGTGGGACAGTACCTTGCTGAAGTGTAACTCAGAGGTCCTACTAGCAGTCTTGTGACTCAAACTCACGACTGATTGCTGGCATTGTGGGTCTATGTGAGGTTCTCCACATTGTGAACTACAAGGACTACCTAATTGGTTTAGCTGATCATTTTATGATTGGCTGTAAATAATTACAAATGTATTATAAACTGTAACTAGTGTCAGCTTTACTGGATGAGATTTACTGATCAAAATTGTTTCACTCGTGATAGAACTGAAGAACAGAAGAAATAAAAGAAGAAATAAAAGACAGACCCAGGATTTGCTGAATGGTTTGTGATGTTTTATTTTTGTTTTGACTCAATGCTAAAACATTTGCTAGGCAGCTCTTATAAACGTTTTGTTTTTTTGGGCAGTGCGTGTCAAAATACATTAGACAAAGTCTTTTCCAACACAATGAATGGATTTAGATCACTACTACCACCACACTTAGACCAGTCAGACTACCTGTATGTATTCTTGAAGGTATTCTTTGTTCCAACATACATACCCCTCAGGAGAAAACCTCAACCCACCACAAAGATCAAAATATGGCCTGAAGGACCTTCATCACTGCTGCAGGATTGCTTTGAAAGGACTTATTGGGATCTTTTTGAGGATGAGGAATTGGAGGTGTGCACATTTGCTGTACACTGCTACATAAAAGACAGTATTGACAACATCCCTATCGACAAACACATCTGGATGTACCATAGCCAAATGCCCTGGATGACAAAGAAAGTGAAAACTCTCCTCAAGGATCTAAGCACAGCCTTCAGATCAGGCTGCGAAGCCAATGACAGTGAGGCTAGAGCCAATCTGAAGAGAGCATCAAGGAAGCTAAAGTGGCTGGCAAGAGGACAATAGAGTATCACCTCACCAACAAAAACCCACACTGTAAACCCTAATGCTGTAACTAATTGATTAAACTGAGTTGTATTAACTTAAATAATTGCAATTAGTTTATATGAATTAACCTTTACGAGCATTTAGGACTTTTTTCTTATTTATAAGTTTGTAAAAATTAAACTTTCAAGTAAGCTGAAAAATGTTGCTGGTTTAATTTAGACAAAATGTCTCTTTAAAGTGTTATTAACTCAAAATCTTTCAGCCTTGTAAGTAAAATATCCAAATATACAAATCTAATGAATCTTAAGTGAGTTTTTAGTCCATATAATCACAGTAACATTTAAATGTAATGTAGAGTTGGTCAGAATGCATTTAGATGTGTTATATTACAGATACCTTTAGAGCTGTTTAAATCTTGACACGAGGAAGCTCCTCCTCTTTTGTGCTTTAGCTTGTTTTAACGCATTTAGCTCCACTTTAAGAGGCTAACATTAAAAATCATGCATTTGCAATGTGTTAATATTTGTTTCTAATAGAACACGTTAAAGGCATAAATGTTCTGCAGTGTTTTGAAATCAGCATTTTTTATATATATATATACATTTGGCTAGAGGAAGTGTTTGAATGCTGAAATAACTGTCTCAACCTGCACAGAAGCTTGCTGGCCAGTACGACAAAATACTTATTTCAGTGTCAGTAAGATTCTCTAAATGTAGGGACCTCTAAAACATCAGTAATAGAAAGTAACTGAAAGTATGTAATCTAAGTCTTGCGTATTGTATTATCCTGTCTTTATTGTTTTAGATTAGAATATGTTTATTTAACTACATGTACCAAAATGCTTTGGAGTGGGTCCAGCCAATGAGGGTTAGTAATGGAGAAAAAGCTCATGAAGTCAAACAGTGGGCTGGACTTTATTTTCCCGCCATAGGGTAGCTGGAGAGAGAAGAGAGAGGATGTGCTGTTACTGTGTTTTATCTTGAATTTTGACTTGGCTAACTGTGCCAGTTAAGTGTGCCAGTTTTTGTAACTTACCTGTTAGCTGTATAGGACCCTTTTAATCACACTGGAGAGTGAGTAAATTCTACTTTGGCTGTCCTGGCCGTTGCTTCCCTGTCTGTTGTTAAAATACAAACAGAACTGACAATATCCAGCCTTTTCTCCATGTTCTGCTGGGGAAAACTCCAAGTAAAAACCCAAAAATATGCCTCTTTACTGAGATTGCTTCCTTTACTTGCAGTACCTGAGACTAGTGGTCCATGGGCAGTGCTTATGGAGCTTAAGGATTTGGTTGAACCGGTAATCTGTCCTTTTTGTTCACAGAGGAAATGTTAGATTATCTGCGATGCAAAACTGATGACCATTAACAAACACTGAAAGAAGTATTTCCTGAATGGAGACTACGACCCAAGCACCTACGTAGAGCATTGCGCTGATCTAATTAAGTGCTTTGGACCCTGGGTTATCTTTGGACTATGCGGTTTGAGGGGAAGCATCGCTTCTTTAAAAGGGTAGTGCATGATGATCAGAACATTGAAAACATTCTCAAGACTAAGGCAGTCAGACACCAATACATGATTGCTTACCATCTCAGTTCTGGCTCCTTTTTCAAACCTAAATTTCAAATAAGTGCTGTTAACTCAGTTACAGTGTCATCCTTACCAGACATTGCTCAGATGTGCATCAAAAAGCAAACAGACAGTGATTTCAGCACTTTGAAGGTCACAGTTGATGGTACAAAGTATGCCAATGGCATGTTTGTATCAGTGTGAGAAAGTGGAGGATTGCCAAAGTTTGCAAAATATTGCAGATCTACTTGGTAAATAATAAGGTTTCTTTCTTCTGTACTGACTATGACTTGGTATATGGAACATCTTCGTTGCTATGAAATTGGTGAGTCAATATTTGTCATTTTTCCTACTCCTCTTATAGCACATCAGCAAACACAGTGTCTTGTGCAATGATACAGCGTGTTGTTGAAGCAGACCGTGCAAGGAAAGTGAAACTTAGTGCATGACCAGCCTCCATTAGTGCACTTATTCAAATTTTAAAAGACCAACTTCAGCTGGACTTTGAGTTCAGTTTACAATATAAGGACCCTGATTTCAATAATCAGCTGACTTCCTTGGATGATGTAAACGAGTTGCCTCAAAAGGCAGTGGTCCATATCCAGTGGAATCACATGGCTCCACTACATCTAATGAAATCAGTTGTGTAGAATCCTGAACGTGGCCTCGTGGTGATTTTCCAATTCCACAGTATTCCTATGATGCTGAGTTAAGGCTTAGACAGTGAAATTATGAATTTGAAAAGAGTCTAAAGTTGACAAGAGACCAAAAGCATGACATTTTGGAGAAGCTTGGCTCAACCATGTTTAAGACGTACCCAGATGACAAACAGATCCTTGTTTGAAGGAGCCAGGCTCTGACACAGGTCGGAATGGGTGGAAAACCAAAGTTTAAGATGGGCAACTTGAGAAACAAAATGAGAAAAAATTGGATATCTTGAGGTAGCTGTTAATGCTGGGAAAAGAAGTCAAGGCCATCCTGAGAATGGACCATCACATTCCAAAATCAAGAAAACAAGACGTTCTGAGGTTAATTATTTGCTCACCTTGAGGAAAGTTTGGCAAATAATTAACCTAAGGCATCTCTTGAAACAGTTAGACAGGAAATTGCTGTTGAAGTCCAGAAGACAGAAAAAAATACTAGTCTCATCCACAAGAACATGGAGAAAACGTTTGTTTCTCTTGGAATGGGCCATAAGTTGAACTCTAGGTTGTATTCACACTAGGTGATTCTTGCCATAGCTGAGAATGCTTGACTTCCAAAGTCCAGTAGAGCTAGTGTAATCTCCCTGGCTAGGCACACTTAAGGAGGTGTGGAGGTGCATGGTTCTGATACACTCAGACACAGGAAATTAAATGGCAACATCCAGTTTACCAAACTACACCTTTTACTGTATTAACTGCACCTTGTTTGAGATGCAAACTCACAACAAAACCATTTCATTACACTTGCACTTTATACTACCAATGACACTAATGACACCTTTTCCTGTGGAATATCAGTAATTTGCTAAATCGTCATTGCAAATGCATTTCATGGTTCCACTTTCTCAGATGCTGCTCAAAGCTTTTCTTAAACAGCTTCCATGCACATCATCCCCCAAATCGTGCTCTATGAGTGACGCTCCGGCTAACCTGTTTAACCTGAAATGAAACCTGTCTACTTGTCAATTCTATGCGCATACACCCCCCAAAAAACGATAAAAACACACACGTCTAACCATACAAGTTAGGACTGGTAAGATAATATGAAGGTGTAAGAAAATATGAAAAGAACATGTTCACCCACCTAACAAAACCTTCTACTGTGTGTCTTAACAAACAAAAAACAGGTTTAGGGACTGGACTGAAAATGAGAGCCAATGAAATTCCCTCAGGAAGCCTGGAGAACTTTTCCTAGCTTTTCGGAAGCAAAATATGAAGAAATGAGGAGTGCCTAAATATATATTCTGTGTATTATATCACAGTACAGGCTACAGTGCCAGTGTCATAACTCGGCACTCACTACTGATGCAGTGGACATATTTAAGAGAAGTTCTCAGTCTGAGTAGGCGTTTGCATAATGTCTTGATGTCCTTGCAACCAGACATCAATTGGAGGGCCAACAAAGAAACACCACTTTCTTTGAAACTGTAACTCATATATGATAATTAGTCTTTTGATTTACTTTCGTTTTGATACTGGGAGCAAGGCTGCATGAATCAGCAGAAATAACAGCTGTGCTTTTACTTGGTCTGCTACTCCAGCTAACTGTGGTATTTAATTACATGCGACTCGCGGGGACACACACACACAGACACACACAGAGGTGAACAGAAGGGTCCAGTGGAGGTTTGGAGTGAGATGTTCCATTCCATAGAAACTCTTGTCAGTTCACAGTGGTGATCAGTGGAACCTCTAAGAGTGCCTCACAGAAAGTTTTTTCAAGTTGGAAGTGCCAGAAAGTAACTGCTAATCTCCTAGCAACACCATAGCAACCACCTACTAACAAAACACCAGTTACCATAGCAGCCACATAATCAGACTTCACATTTTCTTGCAGAAATACATTCTAGATTTATTTACTATCCAAACTCACCAGTGAACCTAAATTTGTCTTCTTAGTGTTTTTAGTACATATGTGGATTCTTGTAAAATAGTTTGAAAAAAAATCCTGCATGCATGTTTCTGCCAGCAATAGAGAATGGATGTCAGTGGTGGTGAATAAAACCAGAGTTTAGGACTTCTAAAAGCTCCCTCACATAAAGTTTTGACATGAAATAGAGTGTGAAATTGCTATTATGTTCTGAGAAGGTTTTGGCTTAAAACAAAACAAAATCCATTATGGTGGAGGGATATTTGCTGTATATTAATATATGCTGTATTTTCCAAAGGGCATACCTTCAGTTATGGTTATCCAGCAGAGCGTCTCTCTGTAGATATAAACACATCCAGTCACAAATGGTAATCTAAACAGTGTCCTTGGCCAGAGGCCAGAGTAAATATTTTCCAGGTCAGCATCAGGCAGCTATAAATATATTCACTTACCATTCACACTGAAATGTAATGCTCCATTGAGCTGGGCTCAGTTTAGATGACCAGGATGTATTCAGTGGACAGGGGATGTTCAGGCTAAAATCTTCAAGTGGACCATTTTTCTAGTTCATGTTCGTTTTTTTGGGGGGTGTTTACATTTTCAATACACATCCTTCAATCTTCTTCTATCTGTCATAGGACTGAACAATCACAGACATAAGTTACATTAAAAACCGATCTTGAGGTTGAGAATAGATTTTACCACTTAAGCAACGCATCACGTTATGGTATAAGCGGAAAAAATTAGGTGCAGGTATACAGGTATACAGAATTTTTATTCAGAAAACATTAACACAAAGACATATTTTAAAGTGCTCAGAAATGAACATAACTAAAAAGAAACTAACAGCCGTTGTCTTTTTTAAACCTTATCAAACTAGTGAAAATGTACAGCTCTAAAACAAGAGCCATCTCTCTGAAAAGAGACGAACTTTCCACTATCCCACTATCGCCTGCAAACGTACAGTGTGAACTGCATTCAGTCTCGCGAGAGAGAACGTCACTCACGGTTCCGTTCATAATTTTTAAACTGACTCGTTCAGTTCAGCGTTCACGAAAAATGCACAACACTGATCACCACATATTTTAATAAGTTTGGGACTAGACAGCTTTCAGCTGAGTTGCCAGTCAGGACTGAGCTCTGTCGTCCTCAGCCTTCCAGCTCAGTCTCATGAGCTTTCGTGCGGCCAGCACGGAATACAAATGAATCAAAATACGTGCTTTGAGCGCGATTTAGGGTTTTTCTTTGTGCTAGGACAATGCTTCACTTTTTCATGCTAGGACAACGCTTCAGTACCGTATACATTTTCAACAGTATCTGCGCTAAGTGTTGACTGAGGGACAGTAGGAGAGAAATAATAAGTTGATTCCTTATTGTATTTGTTTGCAAAGCAGTTAAAACAGGTTGAAATGCCGTGAGACAGGGAAAGTGTCTAAACCTAATCCTAAACCTAACCCTAACTCTCACCCTAATCCTAAATCTAACCTTAACCCTAAAATACATCGGTTAGAGAAGCGTTGTCCTAGCACGAAAAAGTAAAGCGTTGTCCTAGCACGAAAAAAAGCCCTAAATCGTGCTCACAGCACATATTTTTATTAATTTGTATTTCGTGCTGGCAGCACGAAAAGTCGTGAGATCGGGTTGACTCTTCACCATAGCCTGTTTAGGAGAAGTGTGAATTGGGGAAATGTAGCTAAAAGTCTAACAATGTCAATAAATGTTTTGCTAGTATAATGCAGGATTCTTTTTTTGGAAAGAGTACTGGTTACTAAGTGCTGATTGGTGTTCATTTTGGCTACTAAGAGCTGAATGCTTGGCATCCTGACTGCTAAGTGCTGATTGTTTGGTATTTGCTACTGAGTGCTCTTTTGTTGCCATTCTGGCTCTTGAGTGCTGATTGGTTGGCAAGCTGAGCAGCTCATTAGCAGTTTGTGCTCATTAACGTTATAAAAGTTCCCGGGTTAAACAGTACAGTCAGTTCCATAAAAATATTTGAATTTCATACATAGTCCTACTTACAGCATACAAAAGTACAATTGTGTTTCCAGCAAGAGTATGAAAAAGACCCTTTACTATTTCAGTATGACAAACCCCCCCTGGACACAAAATGACCTTAAGAAAGAAATGGCTTATGATGTTTGGTGTGTAATTTGACCCCATCCAGCCCTTGAACTAAAACCTGGACTGGCTGGCAGCCATGATTATGGATTTCACAATACTTTTTTGGCTGACGGGAAGTGATTCCCAGCAGCCACATTCCAAAACCAATTAGGAAGTAGTAAAATGAGAATTTTAAAATGGCAATTTTAAAGTTCAGCCAAAAAAAATCCTCAGATGCAGTCAGTCACCCTGAATGTGTTGCGTCGAGCTTGCTTCTTTAATTTTGCACTTGGACAACTAGGAAATTGCTGCTGGCAAACACTAGAAGTCAACAGTCACTAAAACATACATCACCAAAATCCAGCTCTTCACTGAGGTAGTGCACAGTCATGGATATGGCTGAGTAGTTGTTTTCACCCTGGTACAACCTGGGCACCCCATTTTTTTCTCCATTCTAATGCACTTTGGGTTAGATGTTGGTAAAAAACTAATTCGTCTGTCAGGGTTCAAAGTTACTTTATTGTCATCAAAAGCGGTGTTGTGAAACAATAAAACAACACAATAAATGGATTCCACAACATTTTAACAGTAATGTCATATAACAGTATAGTATGTAAACCATCCAGAGTGACTAATATTGCACTATATGTACGTTAAGTCAGGTGGCAGTTAGCAGCATTGAACAAAGTGCATGGGATGACAGAAACTATAAAATAAAACGACAATAACATAATGTCTCAGTAGTGTGGATTGGGTAAGTAGACAGCAGACAGGACAGCGGTGTGACAGTAAAGTATGAGACATTTGTAAACCTTCCAGGATTTGTAATATTGCACCATAAGTATAAAATTGCACAGAGCAAAGTATGAAAGGGTTGTAAACCTTTCAGAATGGATAACATATTAACATTGCATTAAACATATATTAATACACACAGAGCATTGAACCACACTGGGTGTGTGTAAATTATAACATCAAATCGAGTAACAGGACATAAGTGTTACTGGAGTGGCAGTAAACAGAAGGTAAAGTATAGTAAAGTCCAGAGTGTAATGTGAGAGTAGTTTAACCTGAGGCCCGGCCCAGTAATTTATGTACTTTATATTGAACCTTTTGTTCACCTGTATCTTCCTTAAGTATTTGGAGATACCCCCATCAAGCATTATAGTATTCTGTAGAGGACATCCTGGGCTTTCCAGTGATGTGTCATATAATGGGTTTGCATGCTGGGAACAAGGACTGCAATGGCAAGACATACATGAGGGGCACCAAATGCAAGATGTTCCTCTGAATAACCAAAAAGAAAACATGCTTCCAGGACTATTTCACCTAAAATGTCCAGAGGATATTTTAATATCCGGAGTTCTATGACTTATAATTCACTGTTAAAATACATGTTTTGTTGTCCTTGCAAGCAATAACCAATAGAAGAATGATACATAATATTATGGTCTTGATAAATGAATGTGTTCTTTGGTTAATCTCACTTTTTTATTTTCTAAATTCAGTTCTATTTTCACATGGAATCCGTCCTTTTGTCCTCTTCAGTGGACATGCTGGGAAATTAAAATAAAAAAATATATTTAAAAATATTTAAATTGTATGGTGTTTTTCGGCCCAAATAGATAGAAAATCACACAAATGTAAGACACTTTTTTTCATCGGTTCTCAGGAGGTTATATATTATAAAGTGAGGTAGTTCACTGGAATGTAATTGGTTAACCAGGGACTAGACATTTGTGTATATTGTGATGGCCTGCAGTTACACAAATAGGGCAAATACACAGCGCAAAAAAATTGGGTATTTTCTGCACACCCTGTTTTTCAGTTCTGGAGATTATCTTTCTGTAGCAGGCGAGGCATTGGAATGGTGATAATATGGTTTATAGAGGCTTTTGCCGCAAGGGGGGCCCAATGAACTCGACCCAGTAAGATCATGTGAATGATGCTTTGCAAGGTATAAGAGTCCTCTGTGACTGGACCATAGCGAACATTTTCCTTTGCATGCGGAATAAAGTCTTGGTATGAGCGAAGAACCTTTGTCTGTTTGCTCATTTTCCACCACAAACACTTGCTTGAGGCTGCTGTGTACATGTTGGCCCGGCCAATATGCCACACAATTAAGAGTGTTGAAGCAAAATATTTCTGACTTTTCAATATTACTCATGAAACCTATATAAAACATTCTTGTACATTGAGGGGAATCAAGTATTCATATATGAATGCATCAGTGCATAAATCAGTTAATATGGTGGTGAATTCAACCAGACATCTGAAGAACTTACTGGCTCTAAAATCTCCCTCACAGAAAATCATTACATGAAAATGATTATTAATTTGTTGTTTGATGCCTAAGTCGTTGTTTTATGAAAGTTAAAAGAAAGATTTAGCCAAAAACACAATTTTTAAAACCACTCATGGTGAAAGGATTTATGTAAGACTTTGTTAAGGAAAATAGTCCCCGAAGAATTCACCATGATTAACATTCCATATAAAACCATAGAAGACACATGTAGCTTCACTGGGGAGTTTTGTCAGTAAATTAAATGTCAATATTTGTGTTGTAGATGACATGACCCCTGGCTCCTTTTACCACTTCCTCTAAAACCAGTAGTGTTGGTAAGTTTATCTACTATGAAACATTTCACGACAAACAGTTCACAATACTTTTCAAGTACTGATTAATACAGAAAGTATTTATTTTATTTTAAATCCCAGGTTAAAAAAAAGAAAATCCCCCTTTAACTGTATTCTGCTGATGTTTAAAAATAATTTATAAGGATTTAATGGTAGAAACACTTCTGATGCCCTAAAATCACATCACATTATTGTATCCCCAACTCAACGAATGACTCTCTTCTACTGGAACGTCTGATGGTTATCCAGAATTATGCCTGAGATAGTGTAAGTCAGCCAAGGAGACGGAGACAACATGTCCACTGTGTCCTTTCTGTGCAAAAAAAAATCTGGTGAAGCTTTGCCTTTTGTTCATTTTAGAAATGTTACCTAACAGAGGGGCAGCAAAGGAGCTGAAGTAGCAATCCAGCGTACATCCACAACAAGCAACAAAACTTAATGTGACTAATATTTGGATTGTAACCAGTGTAATAGGCAGTTGTAAAAAAGAGGGTAGATATTTTTCAGAATACATCAGTCTGCAAGTCGCTGTGAGCTGCAATCGCATAGTCAGGACTAGTGTGTTCTGTGTACTGGGAAAATGTCCAGCACCTTCCGGATGGATGGGTGGGTGGATATATATTTTGTTCTTTCACTTTAACAAACCATCTGCACTTGGAATCCAGCCACTCTAACCTGAATGCAGCCCAAATAGGGCTTAGAATTGTCTTGAGAATTGGTCTTGGATATTGTTCAATCTGGCACAGCCACTATGTATCCCAGACAGCGCAGTCTAATAAAGCATGCTTAGATATAATGTTCTTTCAAACCACTGTTTTAAACCCCAGTCATGACACTCATTAGTTCCTACTCTTGTTTTCAGTTAGGCAGAATAGGTCAGAATAGAGTTTTTGTTTCTACACTCAGGTCTATAAATATTTGGACAGTGACAAACTTATTGTTATTGTTGCATTCTTTATCTACCACAGCACACTGGTGCAGAAGTGAACTAAAATGAACTCCCAAGTGCAGAGTCTCAATTTAATTTGATGCTATTTACGTCCAATTTGGGTAAATGGTGGAGGAATTAGAAGCATTCTTTGTACTTAGCTCCCTAATTTTAGGGCCTCCTATGTCACAGGACATAGAAACAATCAAATATTAAAAGTAATTTTTAATAATTTGCTGCAAAAACCACACACTGGGTTTTTTTTTTTTTACACTTTTAAAGTTTTATGATGTATTAGTTCTGGCAGAGCTAGCGAGCCATAAATAACACATTTCAGGGCTCCAGGTGGCTACTACAATGGTCGCGAATGTGACTAGATTATTTATTTTGTAAATATTTTTTTATTTCATTCGCCAATGGCGATCATCCCACACAACCAAGAGAAATGAAAATAAAAGTACAAGAAAAGTGACATCTCGTAATGAAGGGGTATTTTACTGATCAATGGTGATTGGCTTGGCATTAATATATGGGCTGTTAATGTAAAAATCCTCCACAGTTAAAGTCTAAAACTCATGTCTAACCAAACAGCCCTGCACAAGTAGAATGTAAACTCAGTGAACTGTCTCTCTCAGAAGATACACAGGAAAGATAGAGAAGTCCCCCTCTGCCAGGTGCGGAGTTGAACTCGAGTGACCTGTGCTCGCAGGTTACTGAGTTCAAGACTGACCAGAGGGGAGGGCAGGGGCCCTATGTAGGATGCCCAGCTTTG
>JBBPCY010017999.1:0-15041 GCA_037974405.1 Brachyalestes nurse
TCCATTCCTCATGAATCTGAGTGAAAAAATGCCAAGAGTGTGCAAAGCTCTCATCAGAGCAATAGGTGATGTTTTCAGTATTAATCTACAATGTAGCCAATAATAAAAACAATAGAAATCATTGAATGAGAAGGTGTGTCCAAACTTTTGACTGGTAGCGTATTTAAAGGGAGCCCTCCCTGCTGAAATGTATGATCATTGTTTCTTGGCAGTAACTGTGTATGAGGCTAAAGTACAAATAAAAAGACAGTTAAAGCACTTTATTGCGAATGTTGAGGAGAACTCACTTTCATGACATTGCCCTCGAGGATCTGCCTCATCTCTGCGTCCTTCGTCAGGTCAAACACAGTCTGACCTGAAAATAAGCCACAGAGGACACTGAACTACTGACCGTTCTTATTTTACAACTTTACAACATATTGCACAGGTTTACAGATCTCTGTGGAAACGGCTTTAGTCCAAGATGAAAAGAGTGAACAAATAAAGTGCTGCAGATTTGTATTTTATATTTTATTAATTTAGTTTTAGTTTTATTACAGCAATAGTTTTATTGCTGGTTACTAGTCATGCGCAGGTTGACCCGTAGCATGAGGGTCATCTGGGTTCGGATCAGCTTCTTAAAAAACTTAATGGGTGCGATGGGACAGGTCAAAAAGTGACAAAGCAGCGTTCGGATTCAGACATGTTTTTCTATCGTCTTCAAATATTAAAAGTATATTTATACATATTCTATTCATATTTTAATGGGAATATATTGACAACAAACACTACCAGTTAGTTTTTGCACACCCTGAGATTTTCTACATTTGAATGTTACTCACTTAATATTTACTAAAATACACTCAATATTCTTTCCCGAACATATATATTGAGAGTGTGTGACCATTTGAGTCGATTTATCAGCCAGAAAATCTTTCTTTTTTTAACCATCACTCCTGACCTACAAAAAGCCACCTAACATAATTACAATGTGGATCACTAAACAAATGTTAGACATCCTTAGAAATGATTTTTTTATTTGACATATTTCACTCAACAGCTTTACAAAGCTTAACAAGAATAATCTGTGGTTTATGAAACATATGTGGTAAAACCTGTGGTGTGCAAAAGCTTTTGACTGTATGAGAATATATTCTCACAGTGGGTGGATTGTGCTTTACCGTTCTTGTTCTTGATGTTGGGACTGGCTCCGTTCTGGAGCAGTTTTACTGCACACTGTTTCTGGCCTCTGTAAGCAGCACAGTGCAGAGGCGTGTTCCCCAGGAGGTCCGTGCAGTTAATGTTAGGAGGCTTTTCCCTGTTCAGCTACAAAGAGAACAACACCACACAACAGATTAGGGAAGTTTGAATGGGTCTTATTACCAAAAATATCAGTATGAGGAAGGGATCGTACATATACAAAACAAAAAGCATGAACCACAGAAACGTCTGACTTCTGAATTGGGGGGTACTGATTTCATAACACTTCTATGACCATTATGGTCCGCTACCGCGTCAGTACGAATAGTTGCCACCGGACCATGCCTGTAGCCTTAAACCATGCCTGTAGCCATAAATTCGTATAAAATATTACATAGAATCTTACTGTAATATTAAAGGGTAGGTGTTAATTATCTAGTACAGCACATTTAAATGGAGCATATTCTTCGCCACTCTGAGAACTAGGGCTGTGACGGTACATGTATTCGTACCGAACCATCACCGTACGTGGGTCACGGTTCGGTACATGATGTCCTACGAAGAATACACGGTACGACGGAGAAGACGTGATTGAAGTAATGTAGGATCGTACGGAATCACAGTGGGACAAATAGTGCCACCTACTGGCGTAACGCTTCTGCTGCCTTACACATACATAAAAATATAAGCAAGAGTGTGTGTTTACTGGTTAATACACTGCTGTTTATAAACAAACCAATCCTCATTCTTTAGAACATTTTGTTACTTAACTTCACTGTATCGTGAACTACAGTGTGAACCAAACCGTGACCTTTCTGTACCGTTACACCCCTACTGAGAACACAGCAACTTAATCAAGTTACTTTGAAAAAGTTTAACAAACTTGAAAACAAGCCACAGAAAGTGCAGAGAGGTAACAAATACTGCTTAAAGGGCCCGGATCCTACAATGTTCTCGTATTTGAGGTCCACATACAATGTTTCTGTGGTCTTCTGTACCACAAACAATCTCAATTCCTTTTTACAGGCCAATTTTCCAACAACGCTTTAGGACTGATATCTGTAACTGTGCTCTGTTCTGATTGTCTGAAACAATCAATCAGAGTGGGCAGGGCTAAACTACTGTGGACTGAATAAGCATATTTATTGGCATGCATTGTATTTTGTGACATCACAATGGCAAAACATTCAAAACAGATTGTTTTGCAGCTTATTTTGCATTTGTGGAATGTATGGACTGAAACGAGAACATCTTGAAGCTTTAAAAAAGTGGAAAAACTTGCTTTTGAATGATAAGGGCCCTTTAACCAGCAGGAATGCACGGCTCAGGGAAGGAGGTTTTAGGGACTAATTAGCCTTAAACAGCTTACACTGTGGGTGAAAATAACAATACCACCTTTTCTTGGCATTTAAAACAAAAATAACTGCTGCTACATGTGCCAAATGTAATTCAGACTGACAGAATCTTTACAAGCTTGTTTTTGCTTCTGACGGTCCCTAAAAATAGGTCAGGCTAGAGATACTGCACCAGTTTTAAGAGGGTGGTTGTGGCTCCATCTCGTACTGCTTCCAAAAGCTGCTCCTCCAACTTCCTCTCTTCTGTCCGCTCAGCAGCTGGCATGATCAAAGCAAAAAAAGAAATAAACTAATGCATTGAGAAATCAATCCAGCAGGCACAGGCATGGGGAAAAACCACAAACATCATGCATCAAATCATATGAACATTCACAGACTTGTCACTCGATTCATACGTCACAAGATTCATTTCCAAATCATGAAATCATCATCACAAAAAATTAACATGTGCTTCTATAGTGTTAGGCTGTAAAAACTCCTAATGTCCTCCTAACACAACAAGTCCTCATGCTCACCCTCCAACATGCTTCTAACCTCCTCACTGCGGGTGAGGTCTTTAGGAATCTGGGCTGTCCCGTTGATGACTGAAGGACAGGCATCATACTGAAGAAGCAACAAGACCACCTCCTAAAAAGGACGATAGAAATGGACAAACATTACTGGAGAGATACAGTGTTTTTGCAGATGTCACATTTCTTCTTTCAGATCTTCAAACAGCATTTAATATAATACAAAGACATCCTAAACAAACTCGAATTCAATCAACCAGTCAACCAAATGTAGTCAATAATTTAGGTCAATTTGGCAAAAAACAGATCCAGTTTTGGCAGTTCTGTTAAATCTAAACATCACTTAGAACTTTTCCAGCAATGTGAAGTAAGTGGAAAGTCTCAACAAACATCACACTATGCCACTATCAAAAGAAAACAAGAAAAGATAACAAAGAATGTTTATCAGTCTTGAAAATGTAATAAAGCCATTTCTGGAATTCCAACAGACCACTACAAAAAAACATTATCTTCAAAGGGAGAAAACTTGGGACAGTGGTGAATCTTCCCAGAAGTGGCCGGTCAACATTTTTCCAGTGACGATTCATTTAGAAAGTCACAAAAGAACTCAAAAGAACTTCTAGGGACCTGCAAGCCTCGCAAAAGGTAAGTGTTCATAATTCCATCCTTAGGAAGTGTAGCAGGGTAGAAAACTTCAGCCAGCAGAGTTTTGGAGAGGAGAGCTTTTGAGGAGAACTTTGAGAGAGCTGTGGATGAGAGCTTTTGCTGGAGAGCAGAAAGGACAAAGAGTTTCTGAGTATGCCGTAGTTTTGTTTATGTTTTAATACTCTTTTCTTTCACAGTTCTATTTGCACCTATGCTGGCCTGTGTGTGTCTTTGGGTGAAGGTTTTGTGACCCAGGTCAGTGTGTGCTGGACATTTCCAGCAAAAATGGCAAGCATGTGATAGTTACAAGGCAAACTGCCTCTGCTGGTCTCACATTTAGCAAAAAAACACCTTTAACACCCTCAAGCCTTTTGGAATAATGTCCTGTGGACTGATGAATTTTAAGGGGCCAAGCAGGACTAAACTTTCCCCATATAAAGGTTCAATGTTACTTTATTGTCATCAGCAGCTGTGAAGTGTGACGAGATGTATCTCCATGTGCCACAGTGCAACATATAGTAACATTCAACAATGTGCATTCAACTCACACTCTGTTGAATGGTACTATATGTTGCACCGTGGTCCATGGAGAAACGTCTCATCACACTATGTACGTGTTCACAACTGCTGATGACAATAAAGTAACCTCAAACCTTGACATCGCAAACAGACAGAAAGAATACAATAAGCGGAAAACACAACAATGGAACAGTATAGCGTGAACGGGATTTAAACCTTTCTGAGGGACTTTTATTGCACCATAAGTGCGACAGACAAAATCACACTATGCCTGACCAAGTCTCTCTCCATTTTCGATTTATTGCTATAATGTTTGGTGCAGTCTTATAATTTTAACCGTCATCAAAAGGCTTTTCTCTTTCCTCTGTCCAAAACACTACTGTATGTTTGATGACTGGCCAAGGTAAGAAATATTATAAATAAGATTTGATAACTTAACCTGAATCTAAACATTTTTGCAGCTGTTATAAGGACTAAAAATAAACACACCTTTCTTCCAGTAAAGGCAGCTTTGTGAAGTGGAGTGTCTCCCACATTGTTCGTTAGATTTGCATCCGCTCCAGCCTGAGGAAAGGTGAAAGATGCAGAATTTTACTACCCACATTATTATGATGATGAAGCTGATCATGATGATTATTATTAGTAATAGTAGCAGCAGCTGTAGTAGTAGTAGTAGTAGTAGAAGTATCGTCTGTATTTTCAAATATTCATCATTTGTTGACCATTCACCTTCAGCAGTTCCTCTACCACATCCTTGTGACCAAAGTAACAGGCCAGATGAAGAGGCGTCCATCCAAAATTCGATTTGCTCTTGCCTGAGATAACAGTAAACAGCTATTAATGCGTAATACCTTATGGTGACTTAATAAACACTGAGGCTGATCTCAGATGAAAGCAAAAAATGAAGTCTGTTGAAAACATGATTATAACGTCGTAGAAACTTTATACCTTTACAATTGATGTCAATGTTTGCCTCTTCCTTTATTTTGGAAATCAGAAGCCTTTGGATACCGAGCAGGTTCCCATTTCTGGCATCTCGGAGGAATTGCTCCTCTGGGACCAGCTCCTCCATTACTTTAGAAACAAAAAAGAGACACATCACAGCTTACAGCTGTGGCCAATATGATAATATAACGATATGACAACATTACGTCATGGGTATCACCTTCAGCAGAACGTGCATCAAAAATAATATACACTGTAAACAACCAATGTTTATTCATTTAAACTGAGTAGATTTTTATAAAACAAGCAGATAATTAGACATAAAAAAATTTAATATGCCTTCTTTAATTTTATTTCACTATTTTTAACGTTTTTCATATCATTCTCCCTAATAGCCATCCTTAAAAATTGCTGCTATGTTTTCTGGCCCAGTATGGCCCGCTTGATATAAAATACTGTGATACAATATATTGTGAAAAAAGTATACAAAATAATATGAAGTTTATCATGCATAATAAAAAAAACCTTGTGATACATTCTTGCTGTATGTCCAAAAATACAAAATCAATCAAAATGGGTGGAGAAGCAATGCCTTGTTTTTAAAAGTGTGTGACGCCAGTCAGCAGCACAGGATCTGCCATGTGATTAAATAGGACACTATATTGCAGTAATGGCACTTATTTGTTTCCTCGTCTTTTTTCCTCAATCATCGTGGCCCTGACTCTTTCCCACAATCGTCCTCAAGGTAATACAAAGCTGCAAGTCCTGTTCTCATTTCTGCAAAGCCCTTGCTCAGTACAAAAACCACTGTCTTGTGACTTCCTTTCTCTGACGAGGAAACAGAAATGCTGCTGTGATCACTCTCAGGCATGAGGCAGCAGTGCACATGACACTGCCTTCACAAGGTTCATTAACTTAAACAAAAAAACATTATTACTGCACCGATTACATTTTACTAGATGAATTCATTTTATTAGTAATTAGATTGCAATTGTAATAATAAGGTATACCCTGATTATAATGAAGTTGGTGTTGGTAGACTGAAGAATCTTCATCAAGGGAGAGATATTCACAGTAAAATTACTATTGTGAGCATCACCGAGAAAGAGAAAACCCACACCAGCAGGATTTCATGTATGCATGTTTGCAGGTACAAACCTCATGTATATGAATGTGTAATACAGATCATTTATAACAGCAAATCTTTAATATGACTTCATACACAGTCCCATACAAACGTCTAGGCACCAGCAAAACCTGAACAGTGAGTTTTTTCCACATTTATTCTATTCAATATACGAAAATAAAACTAAAAAGAATAATTGCAAATAACATGATACAGTAAACAATGATTGCATGTTCAGTATATCCTTGTGGAAGCCCAGTATTACCATCAGAAACCTGATATCAGTCCTTCAATTAGTCCTTCATTAAATTCAATCAGAAGCTGCTGGTTAGGGAGTTCGCCCTGAGATCAGAAGGTTGTGGGTTTTAATCCCTGGAGTGCTAGCCTAATCACTGAGGTAACCTTGAGCAAGGTACCATCCCCACACGCTGCTCTCCAGGCGCCCCTCATTGGTGGCAGGCCCCTGCTTCACTTGCCGATTGGGTTAAATACAGAGAAAGAATTTCACACTGTTCACGCTGTGTGCTCTGTGTTCACGCGTAACGATAAGAGGCCACTTTACTTCAGTTTACTTAATGTTATCTTTGCTAGCAGAAAAACACAATCACATACTGGGAAAATAGGTTTTAAACAAATTGCCATACGTGCCTAGGACTATTGCACAGAACTGTATATAAGATTTGTAACTACAAACATATGTGCATTTGTGAGATGCTGCTGGTGTGGGTTTCCTCCACATTAAAGCATGCTGTGTGCTAAATAGCTCCCTCTTGTGAAATACGTTCATTCTGAACTCAGCTTTGAAATTTGATTCGAAAAATAGTTTTGCATTACTCATTCATTGTGTCACACAATGTGTTGCTGACCCGGCTATGTCACTCATTAGAAAAATAAACACCGTAAACGTGGTGAGGACAGGGAAACCAGTTTGACCAAAGTCAGGATGGAACATGGTGAGTAATAGTGCGTCTCACAGCAGGCAGAGCTTCTGGTTTATCTGACAGCCAGTCTTCACTCCAGTCCAGCCTGAATGGTCTATCAAGTCCATTTAACTTCAGTATTGCATAATAAGTGCATTGAACTGGCTGGATAAAATATTTCTTGTAAAAACAGAAAGGGGGGGGGGACTACATGAGAGAGAGAAAGGAGAGAGTGAGTAAGTGAGATAGAGAGAAAGAAAGTGTGTGAGAGTGAAAGTGAGTAAGAGAGAGAGAGTGATTAAGTGAGAGAGAGAGAAAGAGAGAGAAAGAAAGAGACAAAAAGAGAGTAAGTGAAGATGGTGAGAGAGAGAGTGAGAGATAGTGAGAGAGAGAGAGAAATGGAGTGAGTGAGAGATAGTGAGTAAGAGAGAGAGAGCGAGTGAGAGAGTGATAGTGAGAGAGAGACTGAGAGAGAGAGTTAGAGAGAGAGAGAAAGAAAGAGAGAGAGTGTAAGTGGGAGAGAGAGAGAAAGAGAGAGAGAGAGAGTGTAAGTGGGAGAGAGAGAGAGAAAGAGAGAGGGTTAGTGGGAGAGAGAGAAAGAGAGAGAGAGTAAGTGGGAGAAATTAATAGAAAAAGTGAGAGAGAGCGTGAGCGAGAGAGAGAGAAAGAGAGAGAGTAAGTGGGTGATAGTGAGAGAGTTAGTGAGAGAGAAAGAGAGACTAAGTCAGAGAAAAAGGAGAGAGTGAGTAAGTGAGATAGAAAGTGTGTGAGAGAGAAAGTGAGTAACAGAGAGAGAGTGATTAAGTGAGAGAGAGAGAAAGAGAAAGAGACAAAAAGAGAGAGTAAGTGAAGATAGTGAGTGTGAGAAAGTCAGTGAGAGATAGTGAGAGAGAAAGTGAGAGAAAGTGAGAGATAGTGAATAAGAGAGAGAGAGCGAGTGAGAGAGAGAGTGATAGTGAGAGAGAGAGAGAAAGAGAGAGAGAGGGTAAGTGGGAGAGAGAGAGAGAGAGAGTAAGTGGCAGAGAGAGAGCGTAGTGGGAGCGAGAAATAGAGAAAGTGAGAGAGAACGTGGGCGAGAGAGAGAGAGAAAGAGAGAGTAAGTGAGAGAGTGAGAGAGTGAGTGAGAGTGAGAGAGTGAGCGAGAGAGAGAGCGTAAGTGGGAGAAAGAAATAGAAAAAGTGAGAGTTAGAGAGAGAGAGAGAGAGAGAGAGAAAGAGAGAGAAAGTGGGAGATAGTGGGTAGGTGTGAAAGTCCTCCAGAGTCTGTGTCTACACAAGCAACATAAAAATTCCCGTTTATTTGTGCCCTTGGTGTATATTTCTGATTCACTGATCAACTGAAGAAATAATCAGATTAATCAAGGGTTGTTAGTTGCAGAAGTTATACAAAACAATGCATCAAGATAGTACGCTATTTTAACCAAGTAATTGATTTTAAATGAGTAGGCATGACATCCTTTAACTTGATTATTTTATTTAAAGGCTAAAAGGGCATCTGATACCTTACGAACACTTATAAAAAAACACATTACGGATCTCATATCATGTGATGTCCAGCAATGTGGACATAGGAGACAAACTCGACTCCACAAAGTCTACACATCAAGCAAACTACCACACTACACTTCACAGCACAGACACTGTACAGATCCTGCTTCTGAATGTAATGTTTGTAATATTTGTTTGGTCAGAGTGTTTTATTTCTGTGTCAGTTATTACCTTGGTTTAGCATTTCCCATTTTCTCTTTATTTTAATTTCATTTATTTGATCATTTTATTGTACTGGTCGACTCAGGCTCATTTCACTACATTGTTGTACTTGTATAACTATGTATGTGACAAGTAAAGAATCTTCAATCCTGAATCTTTAACAAAGATATTATTGTTTCAAATGTGATGGTGAAGCTGGGCAATTTTGAATAACCTTGGATTAACCAGGCTGTCAAAAATATATATTAGAACACTAGAAATATTTCCTAGATACCCTGGTTAGTTCTTCTCAAACATCTCAAGGAAGAAAGCAGCATCCCGCAGGCATCAGGCCAGTCAAAGGGGGAAAATTCTGCTTTATCTCTGAGTCTCTGTTCCAGCTGACTAAAGAACCGTGTTACTCCCAGACTAATCGCATAAAACTCTCTTTGTATGAGAAGCCGGAATGTCTGTGGGCTGCATTCCAAGAGAGGAGCTGAGGGGATCCATTAAAAGTACACAAGCTTATTAGTAAGAAGAAAACCTGCCAGCAGCAGAGCTGGCTTTATACACTGTTTAAGGTCCGAAGGTCCCAGCTAAGGCAGAAATACAAAGTCCAGGCCATCAGATCACTCACACACACACACACACACACACGTATGAACGCCTGACCATTAAACCAATGGGGACTTTAATATGACACTGCATTTAAATACACTTTAATTTGGAGTTGGTAGTTGGAAGCATGGCATTGTCCAAAATGTTTTGTTATGCTGAGGCATTAAGACTGCCCTGAATAGGAAGAAAGGGGCCTAGCCAAAACTCTGAAATACAGGTGTGTCCCAATGCTTCCGTCCATTTAGTATATATATATATCCCAATACTTCTGTCCATGTATATATGTATATATGTATACATACATACATACATACATACACTTTTGATGGTCTTTTTCATTCATCCTTAACTAATGTACCAACTGATAATGTCTGCCAGTCAAACTTAGAAAGCCACCTCTAGTATGCGCCATAGACTTATCCCCAAGAATGTGCCATAAGACTCTCTTCACACCAGGGCTATATTTCACAAGTAAACAGTGACTTCATTTGCTTTGACATAAATCGGATTGGATGCATTTCGTAACACTGATAAACACTTGATGGATAAACATATTAAAGGGCCCACACAGTACAGAACGTATAGCTGCCTATTCACAATGAAGCTATAAGGAATGTTTCGGCACAAACTGCTCTTAGAGAACAATACAGGGCCAATCAAAGTGGAGGAATTTACACATATCAGTCTTAAAGGGACACTACCCAAAACATGTTCAATACAGAGGGATAAAGAGGTTGGAAACAGCACTAAAGACCAATTATTACTTTTATTGTATATAAAAACAACATAAATGTCATAAATGGTCTTCACAAGAGAAATAATGCAAGTAACACATAGGATAATACGTATACAGAATAATACAAGACTAGTGTAGGATATGGGCCCTTTAAAAATGTATCTTTTCTATTAGAAGTTGTGAAAGCATTTGCAACCACAGTAATAAAACAGGTTAAAAGCATAATATATAGATATGTTATGAAAATATGGAGCAAATTTAAGCTGAATCAGATAATAACTTCTTTAAACTGTGTTAGGTAACGAAAGTGTGGAATATTCCTTTTCCTACATCTTAGACATAGAATAAGTCCAGTTTTATAATACTGTTCCAGCTCCAAACACACTTGGAAACGGTGTTTGCTTTTTCAGATCCCTCCCAGTGAAAAAATATGACTGGGGAAATCGACCAGCTTGGATTAAGTTCCCTGGAGAACCTGATTTAAGTTACTGTTTCTGTATTAGTATATTGGCGACTTACCTGTCTTTGAGGTTTAACGCATGGTTCTGGAATCCATGACAGATGAAAGAAATTAAATAAATAAATATAAATAAATAAAAATAAGTGTGATGAGCTTCTCCTCAAGCTGTGGAGAGATTAAGTGAGCATGTGGTTTGCTGAGCCGTACACTCTCGACCTGACAGGACTTTTATAAAGTGTTCTCTGTAGAAAAGTGTCCCATTCCTCTCGCATTGTTTTAGAAATAAAAACAGAAACCCTTTAATAAAAATGCACTGCAGCCCAATGTTCAGCCTAGTCCCTCCTTTCTGCTCCTCCAGCCCCCTCCCAGCTGACTGAGGACAACACAGCATGAAAAAGTCCTTCCGTGAAAACACAGTCAGAATAAAAGCTGACGAATGTATATATAACACCCACCTCTCAAAAAATTGGCTTGCCAACTCGCTTTGTCTGCTGTAAATGTTATTAAGTGTAAGAAACAAAATAATTTTTAAAACGATACAAAATACGTAAAATAAATACTAAAGTAATAAACCTAATTTGATTGAAAGTAGGTAATAAACCTAGAATGGTCGTCTAACGTGGTTTAATCAATTAATCGATTTATTTGGGCAATTGACGAAATTAATTTTTCAATTTTTTTATGTAGACGCTGAAACAGGGTTCTCTGGACGATCTTAAAAAGATACATAGCTTCATAGTAATATTTTCATGAAAAATGAACAGTTTATCATCCCTTCGATCTCGTTTATAATTAGTAATGTTTAACATTAGTGAGAACCCGAACTTTTATTTTGGAGTTGCGAGCTGGCAATGTTGGTCAGCATGGCTGACTCTGCTGCTGGAGGTGTGGAGGCTCCTCTGCCTGGAAGATGTTCGTTTTATGTTGTGAAGAAGAAACGCTACTGCAAGATGGTGGTGGGAAGTGGGAGAAGGTTTTGTGGAGAACATGCAAGTGAAGTACGTGTACACAGCTCTGTCCTGCTGTAATGCTGCTGAGTGGAGAGATTTCTCTGTTGCTTCTGAACTAAGTTACACACACACCACTTTAGCTATCATCAGCTTCTGTGTTTCCTTGGAATTAAACAGGCAATATTTCTTACTGTGCCCTTAAGAGTGATTATATGTAAATGAGCTCTACTCTCATTGGCTATTGTGTATTGTGTATGAAAAAAGCTGAAACACTTCTCATATAGGCTACCGTATGAACGAAAGTATTGAGACGCCTGACCATTACACCAACAGGGACTTTAATGACATTGCATTCAAATCCACGGAGTTGGTCCCTTTTGAAGGTTTTGGAGTTTCTGTGGGAATTTGTGCCCATTTATTCTGTGGAGCATTTATGAGGTCAGACACTGATGTTGGACGAGAAGCTCTGCCTCACAATCTCTGTTCCAGTTCATCCCAAAGGTGTTGGATGGGGCTGGATGGCTTTGTCTAAAATGTCTTAGTCCACCTGAATTCAGTAATTAAGAGGTAGATTTTTGTGATAACATGAAAACGGTGGGGGTGTCAGTGGACAGTGCAGATCTCATGGTTTGATACACTGTCTATTTTCAGCAAAGACTGAGAATAAACCAATAGTCTCAGTGTTTAGGTTTAATTGTAAAAAGATGTATTTTCATTTCTGTCACAATTAACTGATGTTAGAGCTGGAAGATGTTTGTGTGGGTGGAGGGTGGGTGTATGACTAAGGTGCTGGGCTGTTTGCCTTATCAATTGTTTCTGTGTCTCCTAGGATAAAGACAGTGAGAGAAAAAGGATCCCCTGCCCTCTGGACCCCAAACAGTAAGTTCACTGGTAGTTCATTTTAGAGAAACTATTTTACTTCATTGACAGTTTCATGGAGGTCAAAGTCAACCCCAGCTCAATACAACATATGTAATCCTGCAAGCTCTCAGTGTGTTTTCAGGTTTTTGCAGCAGTAATTAGGATGTGCTGTTACTTATGAAGACCCTTTCTCTCTGTACAGCACTGTCTTTGAAGACAGTTTAACAAAACACCTAAAAAAGTGCAACTCAAAGGAGAAACCCAAGCCTGTGAGTATTTCACTTTACGCTCATACTGAACCACGTTCTCCTTTTTAACACCCTGAATGCGCCTGACACAGTCTCTTCTCCATGTGATTCCATCTCTTCATCTTTTCCGCTTTGTCTCATAGGTCTATTATGTGAAAGACTTCAACGCTGGGTCCATAAATGAAGAGGAAGATGCTGTGGATGAGGTGAACATCTCAACCCATGTCAATTTTTTAATGAATTCTTTCCTTAAAACTTTGCCATTTCTGTTTTCACAGATCCATATTCACATGCAGACTGTATGAACTGGGGAGTGAAACTTTAACAGTGTTTTAATGCTATATTAAATTCATTCAAGAGTGAGGAAAGTATAGGGACCCTTTACATAAACTACAGCTATACGTAGGCAATATGAAGATGTGTTATGGTGATAAATTACTGTATGCCTGTCTGAGCACATCATCAGTGCTTCTGGAACACACTGGACAATTACAAAAGGAACAGTGAGCCTGTAAACAGCAACATCCAGATGGATGATTGGATCTCATTGTTCTATTTTATTCATTTGTTACCAGTTGTTGTTTTACTTCTTTTACTTTTTAAATAGTTTGTTTACAAGTGTTGAATACAAAAATCAGTGTTCCCTAGATCTGAGAAAAGCTGAATGCATTGAGTGGATCATGAGTTCTTCTAGTGAACTGATGAATTACCCTTGACCTCACCTGAATCTTTTTAACATGCTTGGTTACGAATTAGAGAATCTGCCTTTAAAAATGTTCTGCTTACCTTTTGAAGGTGTCCATCGCTGATCGAACCAAAGAGGAGCTGGACAACCTTATTGGGAAAATGAAGACTGCACTACAAGGTATGGATGACCATTTCTTTGATTATATTATATTTATATTGTATATTATATTGTATATTGGGGTCATGGTACCAGTTAAAATGAATCTGGAGTACAAATGATCCTGCATGATGATCAGATTGGAGACAGTTCGGTCATATTCTTACTCAACAGGTAATAAATATGTTTTTAGCTTCCAGTTCTCTTTCATAACTGTCAGTTATGTCCTTTGGAGAACATGCATGTGTTTAGTTTTACCTTGTTTATGCACTTTTCTAGGACTAAACATCAAACCAGAGAGTGCCGTTCTCTCTCATCCTGCCCTACAGGAAGCTCTCAGTGATCCGAAGAATGGCAACTTCGCTTTCAAACACCTCAAACAACAGGTAATAATCTGAACAACTTCATTAAAACATGAACACCTATACTGTAATATATACTGTAAAATGCAGAATACAAAAGGAAAGGGAGTTTAATATGTTCAGTAGCAGAATCCAAAGTTCCGAAGCGGTCCAAAAAACAGTAAATCCAGTATGAAGAAATTCCCAGGGCAAGAAGAGTAAGCCAGAATTTGAAAACACAGTAAGTAACTAGACTAGGCTGAGTATACTTCACACAGATTGATAGTCCTGGAGGTCTATATATACTACTTGGAAGCTGAGTACCTGATCTCCGCCTTGTGTGAAATTCTGGAGTGGAGATCTGGAGAGGGCTGTCCGGTAGTGCCTGACTGGGGCTCCACCTCTGATTCCGGACCAGATCTTACATATCCAGGGTGAATACGAACAGTTCTGCTGCTTTACAGCGAACTGTGCCATAAAGTGAACAAATAAAGCGACGTACCCGAGCCGAACCCTTGCTGTCACGTAGCACTACTTTTTGATTGGTCAAAATGTTGTCATGACAACAGACCGGCTTGGAAAGAGGCAGTGCCACAAAAACAAAAGACTAACTACTGAAAACAGACAATAAAATTAATAAATTAACAACCAGGAAATCAATGGTGTACAAGCACTACTATCTGTTTGGGCTCAGGATAAATTTCAGTGGGAGTTTTCTATGACGAATTTATCTTTAACGCTGTGAGAAATGTGAAGGTGATCCAGGACACCTTCTGGGTTTGGTTCTCTGGGTTTGGTTTTCATTACACGGATAAAGAACACAGAGAAAAAACTAAAAACTCAAACAAGACTATAAATAATAAAAGACCACAATTTCAGTAAACACTGACAGAAAAACTCTCCGCCGGTTCAACTCCATGAACGTGGTTTTGGAACAACCAGCCATAAACTGTGGAGAGAAAACGTACCGGGCTGAGATACACTGGAACATCAAAACATGCTGCAACTTCCATCCCATCTATATTAGGGGTGTAACGGTACAGAAAGGTCACGGTTTGGTTCACACTATAGTTCTGACATCACGGTTCGGTACGGTT
>JBBPCY010018071.1:0-15036 GCA_037974405.1 Brachyalestes nurse
AAAGAAAGACTTGTGACTTGACTTTAGACTTGCCCTCAAAGACTTGAGACTTGACTCGGACTTGGGTGTTGTGACTCAGGAGTCATAGCTCTTAAACAATGTTCATTTCATGGAATTATTTATTCATGTCTCACGCTCTTTCCAACGTTTTCCATAATAACCCCCGAAAACCGTTCACCTCACCACGGTGTCCCATTACTTTAGATTTTAGTCCAAGGCATGGGCGCACATGGGGATCCGTTCCACACACCCCCAGCCCCCCCAAAAACGTTTTATTTTGCACATCTTAAATCTAAAACCTGAACATGCCACTCCATTTATCATTCTCTTCGAGCTCCTATCAGCACATCTTGTGTTATTGTTTTGGCAAGGAGCCCATCCTCAAGCCTCACTGATTTACAGTGAATGGGGCCAGTTTTGTGAGGGGGAAAATGTCACTTCAGGCCTTCTGGATCCTGGACACACAACTGACTGGTAAACACCAGCAACTTTTTATGCTAAATTCTTATACCAGTTCAGTTTTTGGCTGTACTTTCCACTATTATGTAGATACACTATATGGACAAATGTATTGGGACACACCTGTGTTTCAGGGTTTGAGCTAGACCCCCTTATTTCAGGTGAAGTGCAATCTTTTGGACAGCGCCATGCTTCCATCTTTGTGCACACAGTTTGGGGAAGAACCTTTTCTCTTCCAGCATGACTGTGCCCCTGTGTACAAAGCAGCTCCATAAAGACATGGCTGGAGGATTTCAGTGTGGAAGAACTTGACTGACCCACACAGAGCCCTGACCTCAACCCCATCCAGCACATTTGGGACGAACTTGAACGGAGATTGTGATCCAGACCTTCTCATCCAACATCAGTGTCTGACCTCATAAATGCTACAGAATGAATGGGCACAAATTCCCACAGAAACTCTTGTGGAAAGCCTTCCAAGAAGAGTGGAAGCCGTTATAGCTGCAAAGGGCTACATTAACAACCCTAACTCCATATGAAAGTCTTTTAAATGCAATGTCATTAAAGTCCCTGTTTGTGTAATGGTCAGGCATCCCAATACTTTTGTCCATATAATGTATATATATACTTTATTGATTCCAGTCCTCTGCATTTAACCCATTCACCTGATTGAAGCAGTGGGCAGCCAGCGATGCAGCACCTGGAGAGTAGTATGTGGGGTTACCTTGCTCAAGGGTACCTCAGTGGTGCCACCGACGGTCCTGGGATTCGAATCCATTACCTTCCGATCACAAGGGCAACTCCGTAACCGTTCAATATAGAATGAACACTTCTGTTGATTTTAGGCCAGTATTTTGTAGTGACATAATGACAGAGATTAAAGGGACAAATGTCAACATTGATTCTCAGCTATTTACATTTGCAGCTTGTTAGGCATCCATCCACATCACATTCCCTCTCATATCAGGAGGAAATGCAGTGAACATAGTCATGATGTTTAGTACTTGACCGCAAATCCTTGGCATTTGACTCCCAGAAGCCTATCGTTTTTAATGATGATGGTCCCCTGCGTACGTAATTCTGCCATTCTCAGTTCTTGCATGTTCCTTCAGAAAGTAAGGTCAACGTTGGGTGTCTAATTCGATAAGTCAAAAACATTTAATTAGGTAGGACCTGAACAATTATAAGCAAATCCCACCTGTTTTTTATTAAGTGTACGTCCACATGAGTGCTTTGATGGGAAACAACCTGACCCCCTTTTATACTGGTGGCGAAAGGAACCAGGAATAGGAACCAAGGGTCACAAATAAAGCCATGAAATGCTGACAATCTGACTGGGAAATCTGACAAAAAAAACACATTCTTTGGGTACTATTTTGCCTTGCAAAACCTTGTATATACATTCCAAGAATGTGTTATAAAAAATAAATCAGTTGGACTGGAGGACTGGAGACCCATCACTGTATGTCACACTTTTGATATCATGCAGCTGAGGGAAAAAAGCAACAGATCGCAGTTGCACACACTCACACTTTCATAAATAATGGCCTTCCCCAAACTGTGTCCACAAAGTCGGAAGCATGGCGTTGTCCAAAATGTCTTGGTCTGCTGAAGCATTAAGATCGCTCTTTACTTCCACCTGAATTCAAGAAAGAGTTGTGTCCCAATACTTTTGTCCACACAGTGGATTTACTGATCCTGAGTAAACTTCGGTAGCGTAGTTGTTGTTGTTTATGTTGTTGTTGTTGTTGGTGGTGGTGGTGGTGGGGGCATGTGCGAGCAGCCAATAGCATTAATCCCCCTATCCACTCCAGTCTCCTCCTCATGGCTACAAGAGTATAAATCCAGCACCAGCCCTGCAGAGGTTGTCTCAGATTCACCTGGCTCTCAAAAAATAAAGAAACTAATAAAAATGCTGGACTCTCTGACCTTCGTCCTCGAGAAGTTGTTTCTTCTTGCAAACTTCCACGTATTTAAAAAGTCATGGTCCCGGGACGAGCGCGCGCCCAAAGCTACAACAACAGCAGCGCCCCACCTTAAGAGAGGCGACCTGCTGGAGGTTCAGCGCACCCTCTTCGTGCATTTTGGCATCTACCTGGGGGAAAACAAAGTAGCCCACCTAATGCCAGACATCCTGCCCGTGTTTACGAGCGATCCCAAGTTAATAAACACGGTGGTCACAAATAAGAGACTCATACTGGGCTGCATTTACAAGAACGCGAGCGTCCGCATCGACTCGGTGGAGGACTTCGCGTACGGAGCCAACATCCAGGCCAACGACATGGACAGGAGGACCAAGACTCCAGCTATGTCCAACGAAGAAGTTGCCAAAAGGGCTGAAAAACTTGTCGGGGCCATCCCCTACAGCCTGCTGTGGAATAACTGCGAGCACTTTGTCACTTACTGTAGATACGGGACACCGGTGAGCCAGCAGACAGAGAAGGTGAGTCTTCAGGCTGCATCCCAAATCCACATGCTCCCTATATAGTGCACTACAGCTTCTCCATACAAATAGTGCTCTAAATGTTGAAAATAGAGTTACAAGGCCTATAGCTAAACCCTAATGGCTATGTGGTTCCCTATGTAGATCACGAAATAATATGCCATATATATATATATATATCTGACTGTCTGTCTATCTCTCTCTCTTTCTATATATATATCTGTCTGTCTGTCTGTCTATATATATAGGGCATTTGTGGGAATAGTAAATGGTTCTCCATTAGCTATTTAGTGCACTGTTTGAGTATAGAAGCCACTTATTTCATGCCTCACTATATAGTACACCACATATTGATCATGAAGTTACATGGGCTATAGCTAAACCTCAAATGGCTTTCTACTAGAAATATCAAGTCATTTCAACCATATACACGCAGTGGAAATGAAACAAGGACCGTGGAGCAACACACAGACACAGAAACAACACAAGACTACATAAGTGCAGACTGCAGACAGAGCAAATGAGAGACCTGTCTGTCTGTCTGTCTGTCTATCTGTCTCTCTATCTATCTGTCTGTCTGTCTATCTGTCTCTCTATCTATCTATCTATCTATCTGTCTATCTATCCATCTGTCTACCTATCTTTCTATCTATCTATAAACCACTATTTGGGTTTAGAAGTTATTTGATGAACTACATAAGGAATTACATTGGAATTACAAGGCCTATAGCTAAACCCCAAATGGCTTCCTATCAGACTTATCAAGTCAGTTAGGTTTTATTGTGATTTTAACCATACACACAGTAAACAGTGAAGTGAAACAAAGTTCCTCCAGGAGAAATATAAGAAACGGAAACACGACAGAGACTTCACTAGGACAAAAGAGAGTGCAAGAAAAAAACCACAAGAGCAACAAAACAACTGGACTAGACAACGTTTAGTGAAATTGAAGCAGCATTTGGGTTTGGAAGGTATTTCATGACCTATATAGTGCACTACATAGGGAATGAGGAGCCACTTGGGATTCAGCCTCAGTTTTGGGCTTCCTGAAGATAAGTGGTCTGGTTAGTGCTGGTCTTACTGGTATGCTTGTCTTGTGGGATTAATAAATGATTCCCTATTACATATGTGGTGCACTGTTTGAACTTTTGAAGCCAATTATTTCATGCTTTATGCAGCTAGTGAATAGATTACAGTTTGAAATTCGGCAAAATTGGGATCAGACTTACACCATGCTGACCATGAGGTGGTCTAGGTCAATGTATCTCTTTCTTTTGTCCTGTGAAAGTCCATTAGTGCAATGAATGGTTTCGTTGAGTCAGGATGATAAGTAAATGTGTACTGACGCACATCTCAGATGAGAAAAATCAGTACGGTCAAGTTTCAGGTACAGACGTTTGATGCTATAGGTTGATTCAGTACCTATTATTAACAACAGAACTCTCTTTATTAAGGGAAAAGGGAGCATTTGGCTGACACCCTTATCCAGAGCATCTTACAATCATTGGTTATGGGGACAGTCCCCCTGGAGACTGGGGGTTAAGGGTCTTGCTCAAGGACACAGTGGTAGAAAGTGGGGGTTGAACCTGCGACTTTGTGATCATCGTGTTCACGAAAAGTGTTTTACCCACTAGGCTACTACTACCCAACATATATGGTACTAATATGTAGCGTTTCTTTGTTTTCGCAGTTCTGCAACAGTCTGAAAGTGGCCATTCGTGATCAAAGAAGCGTGCTTCTAACCGTCCTTCTGGGGATGCTGTCCATCGTGTGCTTTGGCCCGGCGCCCGCAACTACATTACCCACAATCTTCATACCCTTCACTCTATGGATGGCAGGCTGAGCTACACTTTATAGACTCCAGCTATGAAACACTAGCTGACAAACTGGACTATTTATGTTCCAACATAACAGCAGCCTCTGACCCTGTCTAAACAGCCACTCGGTTTGATCTCACAGCCGAGTGATGCTGGCATGCGGTTTGTATATTTGGTGCCATTTTTACAGTTACAGTACTTGATAGCCATAGTTATAGTCATAGTCCACAAGCAAGGAAGGCTATACAGCATCATAATGATGCACACAGCAAGGAATGCTTCAAGATACGTCAAGAAGAAGTGATGCCGTCCCTGGAGAGAGAGAGAGAGAGACAGAGAGAGACAGACAAACAGGGAGAGAGAGAGAGACAGGGAGAGAGAGAGAATACAACGTAAGATGTGCCTTATTTACATTGAATGTCATATTGCTTATCTGTATATGGATTGCCAATGTAAGACATGTATTTGCACACAATCATCTTTAATTTCCAAGCACTGACAAGTTGACTGTAAGTCTTTACTGTAAAGTCGTGTACATTTTATATTGAATATTGAATTCCTGTGTAATATAATAAAAAGCCAAAAACTTTTTTTTTTCACTTCAAAGTCTTTAGATTTGAGATCAGTTGAGTGTTAAATGTATCGATGGACTTAAAGCAATTCAACGAGTTGTTTCGTAATATTTACTACATGTACATGTACTGTAGTATCAAAGAAAAAGCAGTTGTATAGAGATATATAGAATCATTATTTTTATGCTTGGAGCAAAATTCTGGACCTGGACGATTCCCCTTTTCTGCCTAGGGCAGGTACATAGGTAGACTTCCATTTCTAATAACTTTATTGAAAACTCACAAAACAAACAGGCACGAGGGCCTAACAGAACTCAACACAAAAACAAAAGGAGACAGGAGAACATACAAACAAAGCCAGTATGACGGTGGACAGACGCTGAGGTCCTACACAAAAGCACTTAAATACACAAAGCAAACTCCAAAATCCAATCAAACTAAAGCATCACTATTTCACTGAGCACACATAATAACATAATAAACACATAATAAACAAACTCAAACCCGGTGTGCTCTGGATTTCACAATAAGATTTCAAATACAAAACAAAAGGAAAAGGACGGCCTCTACCGGCCGCTGACGGGACATGACAGGACCGTTTTAGGATTCCTAAAGAGAAGCACTGCTTTAAATATGTACGGGTTCTCCATCTGAAAATTTTACAAGGAAATTATAGCAATACATCTAATGGCAATAATTATCATAATAATCATCATTGGTGCATTAAAAATATATTAACTGACCATCATAAATGGCATGGCCCACATAAAAAGAACCATTTTCTTAATTGCAAAAAGCCACTCAAGCAAGTTAGAACCAATGTTAACCACTAGCATTACTAAATGTTACATAAACACAATCCCAATAAAATGTATACATCGCCCATTTGTTGTTCACTGTAAGAATGGGCTTCCATATGTGGTTTCTGGCACTGCATGACACTAAGAAACAAATGGATGCAATTCAGGCCCCAGAATGGATGCTACCCTTGTTCCTAGCTAGATAACATTTATTTTTGCAGATAACAGTGTCATACAGGGTTAGAAACTAACTCAATACCTCAGTAGAGTTTGGGGGAAAAATGTTAATTACTTGGCCATTGCTTTATCAAGCCCCATTACTTGTTAACCACATTTCCCTTTTAGCTCCAGTGCAAAAATAAAGAATGTACACTTTGGCAAACACACATATCTTGACTTTGGCAAACACACACATTTCAGGTGAGGGGATAGTTGGGCAAATTAGATTCTGGGGGCTCTTTTGGAAATGTGAGCTCTACCACACAAACCCTAAAGCTAAGACAGCGGTGGGATAGTAAGTTTATTTACATTGCAAATCTACTATAAGCTGATTGCAGTTTGACAAAGGCACTGCAGGATGCCTAATCTTCTTTGGAAGGGTTTTTTGGGCTTTAAAATTCCCCCACAGGTCCAGAGTCCACAGGTCAGCTTTGCTAAACCGCTGAGGGCAGCAGAGACGATTCGACAGTGGGCTTCACTAGCAGTTATATGATCATTTAAGGAATTTATAGTACACACTCAACACCTAAATGTGACGAAAGGTTCTTTGGACCCATGCCATAGAAGAACCACTTATGATGGATCTTTCTTCAAAAACTCAATTTAAACTACTAACTGTTGAAAGCACAAACACAGAAAGTGTCACTATGAAACCAAACGGCTTAATTTTCCCTCTTAAAATGACCTTAATATCCCATACAGGAAATTAAGCAAAATTAAGGGAAAAGGTGCACAGATTAAGGCTGATCAATTTTCTCCATACTTTTTCAAATTTGCCCCTTAAATAATAGAACCTCCTGAATTTACGCCTTAAATTTAATATTGAGAGGTTTCACACTTGTGCCTTAAATCTAATATTAAGGTAAAACAAAGGGGTCAGTTACACAAATTAACGGCCATTTAATTCAAATTCATTGGTGTATTTTCAGGGGTAAATTGAGGTAGGGTTAAGCACATCTGAAGTACATTGTGTTTTGTAGCGTGTTGGGTTGCCTTTCATGTAAAAGTAATACATGAAATGGGTACATATCCATTTTCTGAGACATTATCTTCCAATAGCTTTGCAATATGGCTTTTTTAGACAGTTTTCTGATTCTGAAATCCTTGGTTAAGACATACATGCAAGGTATTACATAGCTGCAAGGTATTACATAGGTATTACAAAGTTACATTATTTTTAGATTTATCACTGGTTTACCTTCACCAACATCATGCTGTATAAAACTTATGAAATCTAAAAAGACATGTAGATTCATTCGGGTGTTTGGATAGTAAATAAAACTGCTATATTTGCATTATAGAGATTCAGACCCACAGTTTCTATCACTACCATTAATCATTTTACCTCAAACACATCAATCTCAAAGACCGAAATGTTGAAAAAGCAGTGAAATTCACATTTAAGTGGGAGGCCTGATTTCTGTTATTTCAGAAATAAGCAGTAGTGATGGGGACTTCTATTATGAAGTGGTGATGGGGTTTTCTATTTTGTGGAGTTTCTAGTTTGTGGAGTTTTGTGGATGGGGTTTTCTATTTTGTGTAGTTTTCTATTTTGTATTAGTCACAGCTGGGTGTTGTGAGAGTTGAGTGTTTGTGTTTTGTCATTGGTTGTGGGATTTGTGTTGTATTTAAAGAGGTTTATATTTATGTTTAGGTCATTATTTGGATTATTTGGAGTTATTTGGAGTATACAAGCGCTCATGCATCTTTTGTTTGGTTTAAGAATTAATAAAGAATAATGGATATTTGCAACTGCGCCTCATGCCTGTGGCTCACTCTTGGTGACGTGACAGATGAACCGACCGTTCAACAAGGCACAGCAGATGGACCTATGGGTTTTTGGGAACTCGTGAAGGGAAAGGAGACACACTGGATCCAGGGCGGAGGTGAGACGAGTCACCTAACCCCCACTGCTCGGGACAGTTTGTCAGAGGAGACGAGTCCCGAGATGTAACGGTGCATCCTCACCAAGCTCGCCACCCTCTCACAGGCACGTATAGCAGGCGACATGGCTATCTACACCCCGGCTAATAGGCTAGCCCTCAGCCAGCGAGGAGAAGCGGGCAAGGAAGCTCGCCTTGAGCACACCGGCTACGGGGGATGGAGTGGGCAAGGAAACCTGGCAGCCGGCCACGAGGGATGGAGTCCCTGGTGCTCTTCCGGTCCTCCCGCTGGCACTGAGGATGCTCCAGGAGCGCATTGGGGAACAACAAGGCCGGATAGAAGAGCTCACGCAGCTAGTCGCAGACCTGGTCAGTGCCCTTGGCCAGCAGCCCACAGAAGCTAGGCCTAGCCAGCCGTGCAGAGTCAAGAAGCCATGATGCCGAGCCAAGAAGCCGCAGTGCAGAGCCAAAAAGCCGCGGTGCCGAGCCAACAAGCAGTGGTGCAGAGCCAAGGAGCCGCGGTGTTGAGCCAAGAAGCCGTGGTGCCAAGCCAAGAAGCCGTGGTGCCAAGCCAACAAACAGTGGTGCAGAGCCAAGAAGCCGCGGTGCAGAGCCAAGAAGCCATGGTGCAGAGCCAAGAAGCCGTGGTACAGAGCCAAGAAACCGTGGTGGAGAGCCAAGAAGCTGCGATGCCGAGCCAAGAAGCTGCAGTGCAGAGCCAAGAAGCCGCAGCTGTGGCTACTACCGGTAGCGGCACCACAGAGGCTACTGCCCGGTAGCGGCATCACAGAGGCTACTCCCGGTTGCGGCGCCATGGAGGCTACCCCTGGTAACAGACCCCGGAGGCTACCCCTGGTAGGGGCACCACGGAGGCTACTCCCATAGCGACACCACGGAGGCTACCCCTGGTAGCGGCACCATGGAGGCTACCCCTGGTAGCTGCGCCACGGAAGCTACCCCTGGTAGTGGCACCACGGAGGCTACCCCCAGTAGCGGTGCCATGTAGGCTACAACAGGTAGCAGCACTGCCAAAGTTACATGCAGTAGCTGGGGTTCCTGCAGTAACAGCTGGGGATGGCGCACTAGCAGGTGGGGATAGTGCAGTAGCAGCTGGGGATAGCACAGAAGCTGCTGGGGATAGCGTAGAAGCTGCAGCAACGCCAATTCCAGACACCGCTACCTCCGCTCCTGCTTCAAACAAAGGGTGGACAGAGCCACCTCACACTCCACAAACGCCCTGGAGGGGACCAGCCCCCCCAGCACGCTGGAAGCGTGCCCTTGGAGGGGGGTGCAGCTGAGGGTTTCCCCCAGAATGTTTTAGGGGGGACACTGGGGTCTTAGAGTGCTCCCAAGGAGCTTCCCTGAGGGGGCGGAGTAGTTCCCTGGATGGAGTTTGATCCTGGAGGGAGCTTGGTCAAAGACGACACTGAGGGGCTCCATTGAGGGAACTCAGTCCCAGAGGACACTGAGGGGCTCCCCGTGGTGGGCTCAGTTTCGGAGGACATGGGGGGGCTTCCTGTAGGGGGCTCCGTCCAGGGGGACAAGGAGGGGCTCACCATGGAGAGCTCCCTCTCGGAGGACACTGAGGGGCTCCCCATAGGGGGCTCCATCCAGGAGGACACGGAGGGGCTTCCCTTAGGGGGCTCCGTCATGGAGGACACGGAGGGAATGTGTTGGAACCCCTCAAAAGAATGGACTGTGGGACCCACATGGGCCGCTCTGGCCAGGTGGAGCGCTGGCCAGGATGGAATCTATAGAGTAGGGCTTTTATAGTAGACACTAGGACTTTCTTTTGCCACTGATTATCCATCCTCCGCCCTTGGGCTGGTTTGGTTGGCCCATTGGCACCCCGGTGGTACGCCCTAGGGTACTGTCATGTCCGGTCAGCAGCCGCTAGAGGCCGCCAAGGTTTAAGTTTTGTGTGAGGATTTCTACTATGAAGTGGAGTTTTCTATTTTGTATTAGTCACAGCTGGGTGTTGTGAGAGTTGAGTGTTTGTGTTTTGTCATTGGTTGTGGGAATTGTGTTGTATTTAAAGGGGTTTATATTTACGTTATTTGGATTATTTGGAGTTGTATACAAGTGCTCATGCGTCTTTTGTTTGGTTTAAGAATTAATAAAGAATAATGGATATCTGCAACTGCGCCTCTTGCCTCTGGCTCACCCTGGGTGATGTGACAGTAAGCCTATAGCACATAATAAGATATTGCACATAATGATAATAATGTTTTAATAATGTTTAATAATGTTTAATAAAACTGTGCATGATATTGCACATAATAATAAGACAACATTGCACATAATAATAAGATAATAATGCACATAATGATAATGATTTAAACCCAATAAGTAATTGCACAACGTAGCATCAGGCTATTGCATATAGTATTGTGTGGGTATGTGACTGGTGGTGGGGAGGAAGGATTTTCTGGGCATTCAGTGGAGCCCTTTATGCTGGTGAGTCTGTGGCAGTTAACAGGTGGGTAAAACCAGGTGTGTTTCACCCTCCATGACCAGAGTCGGACACTAAATCAGACAAACTAACTTAGTAAGTATATCTACAACTAACCATTCATTCATTTACGGATTTTCTGTAACCAAATTTTATTTCTCAATGTGCAAATGTTAACAAAAAAACCCCCTTAAACAAAGTTAGGTCTTGGTGTTTCCCATACCTCTTGCCAAAAGGCCTCTTTCAACATGCTCTCTCCAGCTGTTGTCATGGCAGCAAATAACCCACCCCCTTTTGAGAAAAAAGTCAATGAGTGGCTTACTGGCCAATAACATGAATGTAGACGTTCTCAGACTAGCATTCACTCGGTCATGTTGACAGCTTAGCAATCTACCCCCAAACAGTCCTGATCAGTCCAGAATGCTCTGTTGTGTAACAGAGAGGGCCTTATTAGTCTTATCTCCATGGTGCAGCCTGTGACAACAACCACCTAGATGTCAGCACTGTTTGGCAGTTTATACAGGCTGAATTTCTTTTTAAAAAATTTTTTTTAGCAAAAAATAGAACATCTGGCTTATAAAATCTTGTATAATCAAGTCATTCCTGTTTACATGTGATGCAGTTGTATCTGGTTCACATTAAATTAACAAGTTTATTTTTGATATATTTTGGTAAATCTCCACTGTATAGTCTTACATATAAAGGTTCCAAACAGGTTCTAAGAAAAATGCATAAATTGGAGTAGAACCTTTGCATTATGTGGAATCTTTCAAAAGGTTCATCTGCAAAACGTTCTTTAACAAACTATCCAATGGAAGTTCGTTTAGGGAAGCAAAAGTGGTTTATCTGTGGAAGGGCTTTATATTAAAGACTTATTACTTATTAATAGAATCATTTATATGAACATCCATTTTAACCGCCAAACCTAAATCTAAACTTAATCCTACACCTGACATGCACAATCCAGCCAATGAAACGAAGTTTGGTCCAATATTTGGTCCAGTATTTGATGGTCCAAGTGCTTGTAGTTTTTTCAAGATACACTATATGGACAAAAGTAATGGGACACCCGTTTTTTTTTTGACTAGGTATCCCAATACTTTGGTCCATACAGCATATATCATCAGTAGAGGTGGAGGGGGTTTGCAAATATTTTTCTGGTCTACAAATCACACTCCACTATAGGATTGGAAGGGTGTACTTCTTTAAAAATACAGATGCCAAAAAGGATCCTTTGGGAACAGTGTTTTTCAGTCTTGGTCCTGCACATTTTAGTGTTCCCCCTGCTCTAACAGTCAGTTTTCATACAAATAATCCAAATAAGGCTTTTTAATTAGTGGATTGAATCAGGTATCTTGGAAACAGTAAGACACTAAAATCAGCACAACAGGGGGCTCCAGAACCAGAGATAGGAACCATTGACATCCAGTGGTTCCCTAAAGCCCAGTTGATAGTTCAGGTTTAGTATGAAAAACCTTTTCAACTCTTAAGACCCTTCATATTATACAAACATTCTTTACTAATCAAGACTAGGCAGAAAAGAACATTATGGACCCATCCACCCTTTGAGGAATATATATATATATATTCCTGTAAACTACAATCAAGAACATGCAGTTCAAAAGAAATATGTTTATTTCTGCATGTTGACGGGCCTATATCTTTTATTTTATTTATTTATGTATATATTTTTCCTGTTGTCCAATTACTGAGCTTTGTGTAGTTTTGTACTGTGATTCATTGCTTTATAACATTTCTTTAAGCCTTAGAATTAAATCATCTGTTTTTGTTACTTGAAGACATACATATGTTCCGATTGGCCGTTCTGTTTTGTGCCTTGTTCAAAAAGTCCAGACTGAAACACTTCTTATAACTTCAGAGAGTATGGCCGGGGCTAAACTACGTTTGGCTAGTTGGGCTCATATATGTGAAGTATTTTCACTTTTGCTAGTAATTTGCAATGAGCAGTTTTGGTACCTCACAGTGAATAGTTTGGGCTAGACCCTTTACTTCCAGTGAAAGACAATCTTACTGCTTCATCACACTAAGACATGTTGGACAACACCATGCTTTCATCTTTGTGGACACAGTTTGGGGAAGAGCCTTTTCTATTCCAGCAGGACTGTGTCCCAGTACACAAAGCAGCTCCATAAAGACGTGGCTGGAGGAGTTCAGTGTAGAAGAACTTGTCTGTCCCACAGTCCTGACCGCAACCCCATCCAGCACTTTTGGATGAACTGGAACAGAGATTGTGAGCCAGACCTTCTCATCCAACATCAGTGTGGACAAAAATTTCCACAGAATCTCCAAAATCTTGTGGAAAGTCTTCCAAGAAGAGTGGAAGCTGTTTTAGCTGCAATGGGGGACCAACTCCATATTAAAGTCTATATATTTGAATGCAGAGTCATTAAAGTCTCTGTTGGTGTTATACTTTCGTCCATATAGTTTATATAATTTCAGTTTATTTTAAGATTTATTGTGATTTCCATCCATTATCTTAGCCACTTATCCATGTGTAGACTCTGAATCAGTAAGATGGTTTCGAATAGCCAGAAAGTGTGCCAGATAACGATGAAATCGCTCAATTCTAAAGACGAGGAGACAGTCTGTAAGGGAAAACAAAATGAGTTTACTTTGTGTCATTCATAAAGTGATTCAGGATCACTGTGTATGCCTATTCGGATCCTCTATAATCCCATCACGAGTAACGCAACAGAAAAAACCTTCAGTATGTTGCTGACACAAGTTACACAACAGTGATGTTTTTACCTTCCTTAGGAATTTGAAGAAAAACATATGTTGCAACTACTCAAGCTAAAGCTTTTTGAGGGTCCTGCACGTGACACACCTTTAATTCTACAGCCTGCAAGCCATCTTGCCTTCGCAATTCCGAAATAGGCTTTCCGCTTCTGAAGGAACGTACATCCAGTATGTATTCCATGTAGGCTAATAAACACGGATAGTGGCTTATGCTTAATCGTATTCTGAATTGTAAACCTGGAGGCGACTAAAGTCCCAGAAATGCACGTGAGATTCAGCACATGTGCCATGAAAGCTATCCAGTTCTTGGTCTAAACAACATTGACCCAGAAGATTACGAGCTTATCCTTCAAAAAAAACAAAATTGAAATACACACCGACGTGTGTCTGGCACCAAACAGACTGATTGAGCTGCTCACAGTGGTACAGAACGCATTAGAATGTAAAAAGTTCATTTCCCTAATGACATTCTAGAGAATAAACAAGAGAATCCACTTCATGAATTAATAAATAATAATAGACTGAATTTGTATTAGTATTAAAGACAAAGTTTTAGAAATTGCAACTCTAATTAGTTATTGTTCAAGTGTGTTACTTAAATCTATAAAAAATGAAATCTATAAAAAAATATATATATAAATATAACATATAAAAAACGCTGCTGCTGAGTAATTTAAAGTAGCTACTGGATAAAAAGTGTTGAGACTTGTGCATAAGTGCATTCATTCTGTAGTGCATTTCTGAGGTCAGACACTGATGTTGGAGTAGGTCTGGCTCTCAATCTCTGTTCCAGTTTATCCCAAAGGTGCTGGATGGGGTTGAGGTCAAGGCTCTGTGTGGAACAGTCAAGTTCTTCCACACTGAACTCTTCCAGCCATGTCTATCTGTAATGTTATGGAACAGTTCTACACCTCTATAATTGCCTAGGAAGGTAACAAAATGGACGAGGTGGGGGCACTTACTATAAAAAAAAGGGGGCCTTACACTAAAAATGTTAAAAGTGTCTGATGCAGTAGACAATAAGAGCACAGACACAATGGAGAAATCTGATTATGCTTGGATTAATAACATCTAATAACTAGAGCCAGGGGGTGTTTGCCAAGCGTTTTGACCTTGGAAGAGGACAACAGCTCTTCACAGAATAAAAAAAAACTAATTTAAAACCATTATGGCCAGGGAAAAAGAATGAACATGACTTATTTTACAGTCCATAAACATAATAACTGCTCTGAATGTGGCTTATTAAACCTGTTCAGTTGTGAGTGCCGTGAGTGTTTCTGGGCTCGGTGGATGAGAAACACCCTATTGGAGCATACACTACATGGACAAAAGTATTGGGACACACCTGTTTTTCAGGCTAGACTCCTTACTTACAGTGAAGGACAACCTTTTCTGTTTTAATGCTTGATCTTGCTGGTTCCTCAGCCACTCCAGCTTCAACTGTAAAGAACCTCGGTGTCACTATGGATCCGGATCTTTCATTCGATACTCATATAAGTACAGTTACTACATTTGCGTTCCTTCATCTACGAAACATTGCTAAGTTAAGAAGTACATTATGTCTCCATGATGCAGAAAAACTAGTCCACGCCTTTATTACCTCCAGACTTGATTATTGTAACAGCCTCTTG
>JBBPCY010018081.1:0-15036 GCA_037974405.1 Brachyalestes nurse
ACACTGAGCAGGGGCAGACAGCGGTGGAGTGAGTGCTGGAGGCAGAAGTGCACTCTTCCAGTCTTTCGGTCAGCATGGTGCTCCTGCAACCTGTGCTCATTGCTCTCATTTATCTTTTCAGACGAGGACAGCAGGTCTTCCTGAGAGCCGAAGAGCCGCACGCCCTCCACACCACCGTACAGGTAGGACCCTCACCTTTCACACTTTGTCCCTCTCTGTCTCTGTCTCTGTCTCTGTCTCTGTCTCTCTCTCTCTCTCTCTCTCTCTTACTCTCTCTATCCTTCTCTCTATTTCTCTTTTTCTCTTGTTATATCTCTGTCTTACACCTTTTCTCTTTCTTTCTGTCTTTCTTTATTTTGCTAAGTCTTTCTTAGTCTCCCTTTCTCAACACATGGTGTCTCTCTGATTTCTCATTTTGGCAACATCTGTCCTCTCTCTCTCGCACACACCTGCATATACACACACACACACACACACACACACACACACACACACACACACACACACACACACACACACACACTCATGCACAATTGCGTGATGCAATTTCTCTTCACACTGAAAGCTACCTCAACTTTTTCTCTTTCATCTCGAACGCTGTCTCTTTTACCCCTCTCTGTCCTCTACACACACACACACACACACAAAACACACAAACACACACAGATGTTGTGTGTCCTCTTTTTATGTGATCCACCTGCTGGGAAGGTCAAATAATAACAAAAAAACAAAAGAACGAGCAGAGAGAGAGTGAGAGAGAGAGCATGTTCATGTAATTGATTTTTGCTGTAATATTAAAGAACTCACTATATAGATACATTTATATCATATTAATATTACATATAACACATTTAGTGGAAATATTGTTTATAAATACATTTTATAACAAGACCATTTCACACACCACGTGAACACGCCAGCTGCTGTTTCCACTGTGTGAATACGAAGGGACTGATAAAATGATGCAGAATAAAATGACATTTAATTAACATACATTACATTTACAAACAGTTTATTTTCCCTCCACCTGTTATTGTTGCTGATATACAGGGTGGATATAAAACCATAAACATACCTGAGTGTGTGTTGAGCAGGTGAACGTGTTGTGTGGGTTTTGCCCTTTTCCGTGATTAGACTTGTTTTGATTGACAGCTACTTGCTTTAACGGCTGTGTGACTGTTTTTCTTAAGAAGTTAGGTGTTTGTGCAGGAATGGGAGAGAGAGAGAGAGAGAGAGAATCTCACAAGTGACATTAAAATAAATGTCACTTGTAAAATCTCTCTTATACTCTCCTTCTTTCTCTCTCTCTCTTTTTGTCTCTCTCTTTCTGGCTCTTTCTTTCGCTCTCTCTCTCTCTCTCTCTCTCTCTCTCACCCTCTTTCTTTCTATCTCTTTTTCTTGCTTAAACTTCACTGATCCTGAAATAACCCACTTGGAACCCCTTATTTGGGAATTCTGAAAGCCAGGTTGCAGCTGGGTGTGTTTTGTTGTGTTGTGTTGTGTGGTTGTGTGTGTGTATGTGTGTGTGTGTGTGTGTGTGTGTGCGTATGGGTGTGTGTGTGTGTGGGTGTGTGTTTGGCTTTGAGAAAAAGGCAACCTTTCCTGTTATTACCATCACATATCGCATACCAGTCAGACTCTATTCCTCTCTCTCTCTCTCTTTCTCTCTCTTTCTCTCCTCTGTGTTTTTGTTCTCAGCTTGTTATGATTTTTACATTTTAAATGGCCTCTGTGTGTGTGTGTGTGTGTGTGAAGCTGATAAAATCTGTCCAGTGATGCTCTTGTCAATACCACTGACCGTCGTCAATACCACTGATCAACCACAATAGTTTAAATTACACCCTTCCCGCCCCCAGACACATGTTTGTCTTGTTTTGTTCCAATGTCAGGATTTGGGGTCATACACGTTCCACATGTTTTATAACACTTTCCAAAATTAGGACCCTTTTGTTGGTTCTTGAAATGTGTCTAGTTAGATCATTTTTTTTCTTAAAATTAGACGAAAACACACGTGTGTGTGTGTGTGTGTGTGAGTGTTATTAGAGGTATTAGGCTAGATGTCTTTAAGGCAGTCTTCCTTTGTCTCTAATTTGCTCTGTGGCTTTGAAAAGAGATACAAAAAGAGCCAGCAGAGCGAGGTCTTCAGAGGCAGCATGAGTGGATTTAGTGCTTAGAAGACAAATAGAAGACGTATGATCTCTTCACATGGCTCTTCTAGGCCTTTCTGCTGCCCTACTTTTCTCCTTTTACAGTTTTCTAGCTGTTGCTCGTCATTGTGCCTCGAAAGGTATTGACTCTTCAATTTGCTAAATGGAAGACGTGAGTGGATCAATGAAGAAAGAGTGATGTACGGTGGTCCCATATGGCAGTGTATGGTGTATGAGGTCCTTTAGTGTGTGTGTGTGTGTGTGTGTGTGTGTTTGTGAGTATACTTGGAAATGTTATTTACTAGTGCGCTTTAGTCTCCACCCTGCATAAACAGAACATTATGTATATTTTCTGAGGAATAGAAATCTTAAATTGGAAAATATTGTAATTTTAGAAATAGACATATGTATTTCGAAAAGTATATATGTATATCCATAAACATACATATATTCAGCACCATCCACAATTATTGGCACCCCTGATACAGCCTTAAAATAAATACTTTTTTTAATTGCACTAGTGTGCTGAAAAAAAAAGAAAAACTCCTTTAACCCAGGTAATTTTTTTTAATCCATCATTAAGAAGTTAAGAAATTAAGAATTAAGAATTATCTTTATCTTTATTTTTCATCATTATTCACAATTATTGGCACCCCTAACAACTCCTGTAAAGATTTTTTTGTAATTTATACTTTACCTTTTTTTAAGATGATCCAATTATAAGTAGGAACTTTTAAATACATGACTTCCAGTGTTTCTGGGGAATAAATAAGACTAGAGGCCCATTTCGCGTAGCCACTCTTCAAAATGGAAAAGACAACCATGATCATGCCATTCAAGGAAGGCAGATGTGTGCTGATCTCCATGAGTCAGGAGCTACAAGCAAATAGATACTCACCTAAACATGCCCATATCCACAGGCAGAGCAATAATTAAAAACTTTAAGACAAACAAGGCTAGATGAGGACTGAAGTTTATCTTGAGAGGAGGACGGTAAGGTATGTAAAATAAGGTCACTGTTAGAGAACTACAGCAAAGAGTGGCATCTTGGGTTCACCAAGTCTCCATAGCAACCATTAGATGCTATCTACATGCTCCATCTTTCTTTATTCTCCAACCTTGTGAAATGTTATAGGAGATAAAGTACTGTCCTGTTGGCAAAAGGTGGGGTGGCTGTACAAAGTATTAACAGCAGCGGTGTCAATAATTGTGGCACACATGATTTCATGCAAAAAATATATTTCTTAATGTTGGGACTTCGCCAATGGAATTAATCTACTCAAATTAAAGATTGGATTTTTCTCCTTTTTTCGTTATGATGTTATGATTATTCACAAAAAAGAGATTGTTTTAAGGCTTTATACACATTTTTATCAGGGGTGCCAACAATTGTGTATATATATATATATATATATATTTTTTTTTTTATGTTTTTAATGAATGTTGTGTGGGATAGACATTGAAAGAAAGGATAGAAAGAGCATATGTGTGTATGTGTCAGTGTGTGTGAGGATGCCCCATTGCGACCATGTCCACAGGCTGTCCGATTCCGGGGGCTGGTGCACAATGGCTTCAGTTAATCCTGTCACAGCCAGCTTTCTGCATACACTCACACCAGATGTGCTGGATTAATGTAAAAAAAGGAAGAGATAGAGAGAGGTCAAAAAGGTCAAGTTGACACATGGCTGATTCTGTCAGTTTCTCTGTGTGTAAGTGTGCATATATACTTGTGTGCGTGCACGTCTTTGACCATAATATCTGAATTCTGGGGAAGCGTTCGCCTGTCGAAGCGTCCTCTGCGTCTGGTCATTTTTTTTCTGTCGTCTGCCCTGTTCAGTCCACTCATCCCCCAGGCCTACCTTGCCGCCTCTCCTCCATTACTCTTTCTTTGTCCTTTAACAGCGCTGAGTGTGTCCAAATGCAGAGCAGACGGTGCAACCATTCGTCTGACATGCACCACCAAACCATCCAGGTATGTCCCACACATACACAGACACACACATCCGGTCTTGCTCTTCTTCTTGCCGCTTTCTTCACTATTTTGTATGCAACCGTGATTTTCTTATGGTGTTACTTATGGCCACTTATGCCAATCTGAACTTCTGTTCATGTGTGAGCGTGCGTTTGTGTCAGTTGCCGTGGTGATCCTGTACCGATGATAGTCCAGTGTTACAGTTGTCATGCCTTCAGTGTTCAGTCTTTGTGGTGCCGTGCTATTTGTGGCAGAGATGAGCTTGCGGAGACCTGTTGCTTAAGGCAGATTCATCTCTTCACATTTATGTGAAACATCAGTGCTTTCCTCATGCTTTTCACACAGTGCTGCCAAAACCACCTTTCATCTGTTTACTTTTATCTCAGGCTTCAGATTTCAGAAAGATATAAAATATCATTTATATACACACATACAAACTAATTAGCCATAACATTAAAAACACCTGTCTAATATGGTGAAGGTCCCACTTGTGCTACCAAAACAGCTCTGACCTGTCGAGGGAGCCTTCTTGGACTAGTTTGTCCGGCACATCCCACAGGTGCTTGATCGGACTGAGATCTGGGGAATCTGGAGGCCAAGTCAAGTTCCTCAAACTGTTGCTGAACAGTGTTTGCAGTGTTGTAGAGCACATTGTCCTGCTGAAAGAGGCCATTTCCATTCATCGTTGCCATCAACGGTGTACTTGTTCCCCAACAATATATAGGTAGGTGATACAGGTAACATCCATATGAATGAAGAACCGAAGGTTTCTCAGCAGAACATTGCCCAGAGCATCACACTGCTTCCGCCAGCTTTCCTTCTTTCTATAGTGTATCCTGCTGTCATCGCTTCTCCAGGGAAGCTGGAGTGTGTTCTGACACGTTTTGATCATACAGTAGCTCTTCTGTGGGATTAGACCAAATGGGCTAGTGCCACACACATAAATGACTTCCTATATAAATACCCCATTTATTATATACTGCACATTCTCTATCCTGCAGCTGCTTTTGTTTGCACACTTATTTATTTATTGCTATCTGCCTTAATATTTTTACACACTTAGACAACTCTGCTGCTAGAATACAATATCTGTCATCATGTAGTTTTCCTTCAATAAGTACTGTAACTGCTCCTATCAGCTGCATTGCATGCTGTCTTGTCTTGTAATGCTATAGTGTTGCACTTGTGTTTTTCTTGCACTCTCTCTCTTGTGTTCATTTTACACTCTGTGTAGTCCTCTCCTGTTGGCACTTATGTAGTCTTGTGTTACTTTTTTTTTTTTGTTCTTTTTGTTGCGCTGTGGTCCTGGAGGGACTTTGCTTCGTTTCACTTTGTGCTGTGCATATGGCTGAAATGACAATATACCTATTAAACTGATTTAATAATGTGGTGTTTATGTCGCCGGTTCACTGGCTGTCCCTGCTTTGACCTGCTTTGGTAGGTATTGACCACTGCATATCTGGAAACCACTACAATCCAGCCAAATATCTGATCCAGCCATTTAGACATCACTGTCTGGTCCTTCTCAAAATGGCTCATATATATATATATTACATTTTGTATTGGAAACATAGCTGAAGCACTTTTACACCTGAGACAGCCCTCGTTATCTCTGTAATTATTTCATTAATGCTCCTTGTGGCTTGTTAGGAGCCAACTGCTTTCTCATATAATGTAATGTCTTTGATAAGGTGGTGCTACTTCTTCTCCTCATACAGAATCTGAGATCCTAATTAAGCAGTGGGCATTCTCGTTAGCTATTTTGTGAGTTAATGAACTCTTTTGTATATAAATTATGCACGTTATTGCCTTTTTCCTTTGGGAAATTCCTCTGTTTACTTATTCTCAATCATCACGTAAGAAGCCTGCTAGGTATGAATGCAGGGACTAGGGATGAAATAACAAGACAGGAAAACCTAGGATGTCAGTGATTGCTGTCATACTGCTATACTGTTAACATGTGAATACTTAAATAGATTGTTTATAACATAGATAATTCGTTCATTTTCTGTAACCGCTTAATCCTCACCAGGGTCGCGGGTATCGGGAGCCTATCCCGGGGTTAACGGCAGGGACTAACCCTGTGATGGACTGGTGACCTGTCCAGGCTACTTCCCCACCTTTCAACCTATGGCCGCTTGGATAGCACCCTGCGACCCTGGTTAAGGTTAAGCGGTTCACATCATGGATGGATGGATGGATAGGTAGTATTATGTAATAACATTCCATTCATAGTAAATAATAGAATCTGCAACCTTTGTTAAGGTTGAGCTTTTGTACTCTGCCCTCAAATGTATTCTTTCATAGCTTTTTTCAACTGCTGCTAGGTTGGACAAGCTTTTCAAAAGGTTTGGCCAATATTCCATTCAACCCATTCAACCCATTCAACTGTTATAGCTTGGAATATTCAACAGAGTACATTTAGTATATACATTTTTTATTTAAGCTACGAGATAATTAAAAACACGACACCACTGTTTTATTGTCACCAGAATCAACAGCACCTTCTGAAGATGAAATAGAATTCAACAGGTGTCAAGCAAGGTGATTTAGTTTTCTCACCTGTCAGATGTAGTGTTTTTTAGCATCACTGTCCATTTTTTTCTTTTTTAAATGGCCCTAATTTCTGTATAGGAACAGCGTATAATTGAATGTCATGTAATTTGAATGTAATTTACCTGAATTTAACTGAATATCTTAGAGGAGGAATCTCCGCAACCCCTCAGCCCCACAGACACACACGTTTCTGCTGCTTTGTTCCATGTTTTTGGTCTGAGGCTTCGCTTTCGTATCTGTGCGTGTGTGTGTGTGTGTGTGTGTACAAGCTGACATGTTTGAGGATTAAAAATGTGAAGATGAAACATTTTGAAATAAAAGCACAATTTGCAAAATATATTGTCGCTAGGCTGATTTAAAAAATACGTTTATTTCTACAGAATTTAAAAATAGCCTTTCCTTTAGAAAATTTGCATTTTGTGTAAAAATTACATGATGAACAGACCAACGGAAGTAGTCTGAAATGCTTTGGAAAATAATCTTGTTTCATTAATTTTCATTCAAAGCTAAAGATGTTTTTCCTTCTCCTGTGAAGTTCCATTATGGGAATCTGAGGCTTAGTCCTGACAGTGACAGTGTATTGGTGTATATTCAATCATGACGACAACAGAAATCTGACATTCAGAGAAATTGTCAATAATGGTCACATAGCAAGTTAAGGAGATTTTAAATGAGTAATTAAGTAATACATGAACACCAGAACACAACATCTCATTCTAACCCATCAAATGAGTTCCTCAGTGGTGGAATGAGGTCAAAATGATTTAGAATCTGAGATGAGACCCTGTCGTATGTCCTTGGTCTGGGTGATCAATACTCATTTAATCCGCATTTGCACCACTCCCTAGACTGAGCAACTGACCAGCCTGCCCTTCAGTTAATTCTGGCTCGCAAACAGAAGTGTGCATGAAAAGCACAAAAATATAACATCACCATTTTTATACCCATTGGAGACAAAGTTTAAAAAACAGTTACAAAGTGTTGGTGGTATTCAGTGTAGTATAGTATAAGTTGCTGTTGTAAGCATGCATTTTATCTCCAAAGTAGTAACAATAGAAAAAAAGTCAAACATGTCATAATACTTGAATGTACAACAATGTAGTGAAGTAATATAAATAATATAACTTTGAACTGGTCTGGTCATCTTGATAATGTTTTTATAATGTGAAAGGCAGTGACGTTTTTTGAATTTTTGACATATGACAGTATTTGACAGTATTCTAATATCAGTCAAGGCCATAACTAAGCTTTGAGCATTTTTATAATGCTTTTAAATTTTTAGTTAGTTTTCAAATTGAGTCAGAAACAACAAACATTTTAAAAAAGAAACGTCAATGATATTTAACATTGCAAACCTAGTTTCTCCAAATTGATAACTACAAAAATGCCCAAAAACTTCTATATATGTTAAAATATATATGAATATTTTAAGTGATATCAGAACATTGGTCCAATAACCTAAATAGATCTTTTTTATAACATAGAGGGAAAAGGGAAATAATATTAGTCAGTATTAGTCAGTGTTGTAATTTGAGTGTTGAAAACTGCAACTAGTGACGAAATCTCTAAAATGTTCTAAGACAGCAGTGTACTTTACGGTAGCAGTACACTGTAAAGTTTTCTTTTCTTAAAATGTAAATAATCCTGGTTTAAATGATGATAGGAGAGTGGGCTCAACTGCAGTAAAGTATTTAATAAAAGACGAAGAGTTTGAAATGACGAACAAAGCAAGTTCAATCGTTGGCAAACAACGATAACATAGATGATCCAGTCTGATACTCCTTAACGCATTCCACATTGGGCAGAGGCAAACAGTGGCAGAGGGACAAGACAAAACATGTCAACCAAAAAGGACAAGCACAAAGTCAGAAACTGAAAACATGAGTGTCGTAGACGAGGCTAAGGACCATTGTCAAAAGTACAAAATAATCAGAAAGGCAATAATGCACAACACTCAGTACACTGCTAAAGGCAATATTTTATACATTGTATCCTCAAATAGTCATACTACAAGAAGTCCTTAGTTCTTGGTAAACTGTCTATAGCTCCCTCCACAATAAGGATGTGGCTCAGGCTGTCCCACTGGTTTATGTTTACTTAAAATTCTAAATGAACAGAACAATAGTCTGTTTTTATATTTGTCAACATATTATTTGAAGTCAAATGAATTCTAAATTTGACCTTGACTTGGATTATGTTTCGTGGTTTTTAGATTTAATTGTAATAGATTTTGTCATGTTAGACCTTTTCTATTGGTTCGATCATGATCAGTTGTTTAATGGAAGGGGCGTATTTTGTTGTAAGTTGTAAGGAAGTTGTCGAAAAATCATTATAATTGTAAAGGCCAAAGGCCAAACATTTTAGAATTTTTGACATTTTTTGACATATTACAATATTGGAAAATATGCTAAATTGTAACAACAGAAGAAGGTAAAAACATCCCTGTACTTTAAGGTAGTAATAATTTTAGACCTTTTCTGTTGGTCCGTTCATCCTGAGATGAACAGTTACAGTTTTCAAATAGTATAAAGGATTGCAAAGTACAAAGTTTTGACAATATGTAATATATTTAATCTTGGTTGAGGTCATAACTAAAGTCCCAAAATGTTCTAAAACTTCAATGTAGCAAAGTAATTTCAAACTTTTTTTTGTATTGGTCTACTGGTTGCAAGCATGTGTGTGTATGTATGTGTATTCATGAAAGTGAATGCCTTAAATGATAGTGCCAGGAAAGACATAATGCTGAGTGACATCAGTTCAGAGCGCAGGAGAAAGAAAGTGTGGTGTTTCTGGACTGTGTGTATGTGTGTGTGTGTCCCAAAACACACAGAGTACACTGTCTCAGGGAATGTTTGGCTTTGTAAAATGGATCCTTGCCTCAATGTTTGCAGAGAATGTCATGCTTAACTCTGCAGCGTTTGCTCGCTCTGTTTCCTTACGATAAAAGACGAAAGAAATTCATACGTGAGAAAACAGAGCACGTCAGACTTCATTTGCACTCTGACAAGCTGAATGACATTAAAGGCCCTTTTAAACATCTGCCACACTCACACACTCACACAGAAAGAAAACAAACCGTATCACTGACATCCTCTAATTGTTCTCTTAACAGACTGTTAACATCAATTCAGAAAGAACCGCTGGGCCGACTTTCTTGTATTTTAATGTAGTCTTGATGAATAGTTCACCAGGCTTCCTGAAAGAAAAATACTCCCATTTTCAGTCCAGTTCCTGTACCTGACCAGTTTCACAAGAATAGTTTTTGCTTGTTAAGCCACCTAGTTACCTTTGTATGAATCATTCAAGATTAATAGTCATTAAACTTAAGGCTTGGACCAGTGAAGAAGTAGGAGCAGATGATTCCAGATGATGAGGTGGTGATCAGTATACTGGTGGTGCTGAAGGCTGGGTGGTTGGAACTCCTTTATCCAGACACCTTGAAAGTAATGGTTGGACAGTTAACACTGGATGAGAAAAGCACAATTAATGAAAATCATAATCATGTTTTTTTGTATAGTTGAAAAATATCAGGATGAATTCTATAATGTTAGATGTTCCTCATGATTATCATCTCAAGAGGCAACATACCAGCACTGCACTGCCACAATGGCCAGCCAACTAACAAATGCTGAGAATAAAGCACAAAACCGTAGACAGCACAGTGACAGAGCTGCACAGAATGAGAAAAAGAGTTTTCCTACCATTTTCAAAACCATTTAGACGAAGGGGCGGAGGACAAAAGACAAGGAAGACAGGGAGATCCAATCAGAATATATTTAGTCCTAAATGACATGTAAACAAGAGGTAAAATTGCTGGTGTAAAGAAAAGGAAATGGGAAATCATTCCACTGTGAACAATTGCGGATCTGAAATGCGCTTGGGAGGATGGTAATAACAGGTGGCAGCACTTCGGCTTCATTTTTTGCCCATCACTTTCATTAGGAGCATGAAAATCATCTTGACCAATAGCACCATCCGTTTTCATCCGAAAGAGACATTGTACCTGGGTGTGAAAGATATTTCAAACTAATCCCAAATCCATCTGTAGCGTACATATAATCATTTCGTCAATGAAATAGCTCACTCTTAATGAAGAGCTGGATATTCTTAATGAAGAGCTGGATATTCTTAATGAAGAGCTGGATATTCTTAATGGAGAGCTGTACATGGTTTGAGCAGGTTTGGGGATGTGTTTACTGAAATAGACTTGGGGGGCTATTTACTTGCATTGTTAGTGATGTTAGCCTCATAGTTCCATTTCTGGACTAAAGAAACAAAATGTAGATTCCAAACATTTCCTAACAGTGTAAATTCCTGTAACAATTTTTGCCAGACTATTGCTTTAAGATGTTTTATTGAAGTGGACACTGGTAGTACTGTGCAATAATAAACGGTATGCAATATTAATTTGGCCAACGGGAGAGATTTTGATTATACCGGCCTACTGCAGAAATATCCGCTCCTCGCGAAAATGACAAAGTCGTGTCACCTTCGCGGAACCACGCCTACTTGCAGCACAAGGCATTAGTTTTGGAAAACAGGTGAGAGCAGAGAGCGCATGAAGGAGCAGCTCGTTAAAAAGAGCGGTCAATTAACATTTATCACGTGACAAAAAGAGACGAGACGCAACGTAAATGCTGGTCATGTGACGATAACCATAATAACACACACACACACACACACACACACACACAGAGTCATTCACACACACACAGTCACACCCACACACAGCATTTTGATAAGCAGCCTTTCCCATATCCATGCAAAAAAACTGATCCTAAATTGTTGTGTAGACTGTATTTTATTCAGGAATAAAAAAATATTAAGGTAAGTTCAGATATGCCTTTACTATAGATTTAAATTTATAAATCAAATTATATACCGCAATATATACCGTCTGCCGTCCATGGTTCAGTTTATATCGCAATATGAATTTTATGCCATATCGCACAGCCCTAACTCACTGGTAATAAAACTCTGGGGAATCCAAGATTTCTGGGAATGGGTAGACCCAGAAAATGGGAATAGGTTGGAAGCCAGTGAAAGGATAGAGATAGAGAGGAGAAGGTATTTGGTTAATTTTGTTTTAGAATTGACGATATTCTGAAAGGAAAGGAGAACACATCCATTACTTAGTAGACAGATTGCCTAGTGCTTCTGCCGTTCATTTTTTGCCATACAGCTGTGTAAGAAGTGTCAGAACACTGTTTCAGCAGAATTGAAGAATTGGGTTTAATCAAGGTTCCTCCTCTTTCGTTCTCAATGTTCCGTCTCCTGTCCGGTCTTGCTCTTTCGTTCTTCTGCTCTCCCATTTTCCAACTCTGTATTTCTCCTTCAACTGTTATCTTCTACCTGCATGTCCCTTTTTCCTCCTTTTGCCGTATCTCTCCGGGGACGTAATTACCTCTTGTTATTTGCCTCTCCATTCTACCTTTCCTCCCTTGTTGCAGATTCTGGACAAATCGCTGGCTTGCATTATTCATCCAAAAACTGAACGCTCTGTCACTTCTGCTTCTCCTCCTGTGTAACAAAACCCCGCCGCTTTCTTTCTTAGGCTCATGGCGCAGTGCATATTAGATAAGAGTAAAAGGAATGGAGGTGTGTGTGTGTGTGTGTGTGTATGTTTGGGCTCAGTATGCTAATTCAAATAGCTTGCTTAGCGCTAAGCCCGTTTGGCAGTAGGCTGCGTTACAGTCCTTCATACAGATGCAGGGCATTCATAGTTCAAATGCTTTGTGGAAGCAAAGTTCAGGGTTGGAGTGGAACATGGATTCTGAAAGCAGAAAACCAGCATGCCTGATTAGAACACTGAACAAATAGGACTTATCACGCTCTATTTAAACCAGAATGGAAAACACCTTAAGGAATTTGACCCTAGCCTTTAATCACATATTCATAAGGTGACAGTGACTACACACACACTCATTATGTGCCAATACGGCACTTTGTTCATGCTCGTTATGTATCATTAAAATTCCCCTCGGATTGGTTTTAATTGCGGTGGGAACTGTGAGTGTTAAGTTGTGATGAGACAAAGCTGAAATTCAGGCTGCCTCTCGTTGAGACCCCCCGGTGATGTCACAGGTTCCTACTCATGTCACATACTGTACCTTGTTTCAAACAAATGATGTGGTTTGCTGTGAAACATGTAAAATTTATGTGAGAATTTATAGCATGGGCCTTCATCCAGAGCCCCAAGGTGTTCAGTGTCTTTTTTGGATCAGTAATGTGGATGACTCTGAATCATCACTGCAGCTGTAACAGGTTTGTAGAGGAGGGTCTCTGTGGTGAGTTTATATCTCTCTTGTCTCATTTTGTTACTTTTGCTGTCTTCTCTAATTCTCCATCTCTTTTTTTTCTTCTTTCTCATTCCACTTCCTTCTTTTCTGTCTCTCTTCCCCTTCTCTCTTTTTCTCTTTCTCTTTTGCCTCCCCTCTTTCTGTCCTCGCTTGTTCTTTCTCTTCTGTCTTTTTTTCTTTCTCTCTCTCTCTCCATCTATGTTTCTTTTTAGTTTATTTCTCTCTCTCTTTCTCTCAGTCACACCATTACAAGTTGGGTCGAATCTTGAAGCTGCATGATCTGGCCTGGTTCGGGCTTCAGTCTGAGACCTGCTCGTATCACCAGTGTGTTAGTATCACCAGTGTGTTAGTATCACCAGTGTGTTCGTATCACCAGTGTGTTCGTATCACTAGTGTGTTCGTATCACCAGTGTGTTCGTATCACCAGTGTGTTCGTATCACCAGTGTGCTCGTATCACCAGTGTGCTCGTATCACCGGTGTGCTCGTATCACCGGTGTGTTAGTATCACCAGTGTGTTAGTATCACCGGTGTCTTAGCATCACCAGTGTGTTAGTATCACCAGTGTGTTCGTATCACCGGTGTGTTTGTATCACCAGTGTGCTCGTATCACCAGTGTGCTTGTATCACTGGTGTGTTAGTATCACCAGTGTGTTATTATCACCGGTGTGTTAGTATCACCAGTGTGTTAGTATCACCGGTGTGCTCGTATCACCAGTGTGTTTGTATCACCAGTGTGTTTGTATCACCAGTGTGCTTGTATCATCAGTGTGTTTGTATCACCAGTGTGCTTGTATCACCAGTGTGTTTGTATCACCGGTGTGCTCGTATCACCGGTGTGTTCGTATCACCAGTGTGTTAGTATCACCAGTGTGTTAGTATCACCAGTGTGCTTGTATCACCAGTGTGTTTTTGTATCACCAGTGTGCTCGTATCACCAGTGTTTTCGTATCACCGGTGTGTTAGTATCACCAGTGTGCTCGTATCACCAGTGTACTTGTATCACCGGTGTGTTAGTATCACCAGTGTGCTCGTATCACCAGTGTGTTCGTATCACCAGTGTGTTCGTATCACCAGTGTGTTAGTATCACCAGTGTGTTAGTATCACCAGTGTGCTCGTATTACCAGTGTGTTTGTATCACCAGTGTGCTCGTTTCACCAGTGTGTTAGTATCACCGGTGTGTTAGTATCACCGGTGTGTTCATGTCACCGGTGTGTTAGTATCACCAGTGTGTTAGTATCACTGGTGCGTTAGTATCACTGGTGTGTTCGTATCACCGGTGTGTTAGTATCACCAGTGTGTTAGTATCACTGGTGTGTTAGTATCACTGGTGTGTTCGTATCACCGGTGTGTTAGTATCACCAATGTGTTCGTATCACCAGTGTGTTAGTATCACCAGTGTGTTAGTATCACCAGTGCGTTTGTATCACCAGTGCGTTTGTATCACGTGTGTGTTAGTATCACCAGTGCGTTTGTATCACCAGTGCGTTCGTATCACGTGTGTGTTAGTATCACCAGTGCGTTCGTATCACCAGTGCGTTCGTATCACCAGTGTGTTTGTATCACCAGTGTGTTCGTATCACACTCGGCTGGAGCCAGATCTCCACTCTGCTACCCTGCTGCACAAATGCACAGCTTACAATTCCACTCTCTCTTTCTACTCTTAGAATCCTCTCCACAGTAAATGGTGTCCATCACAGCCAATGATTAGTTTGTGTGTGTGTGTGTGTGTGTGTGTATGTGTGTGTGTTTGCTTCATTTTTCTAATCCCTCTGGCATGCTGTTGCCTCTTGAGTCTGGAGAACTGGTGGCATGTCTTAGCGATGGGGAGTCTTCACAAACACACACACACACACACACACACACACACACCCCACACACACACACATTTGAAGGTACCATCTGCCTTGTCCCTTTGGGCCAGGGACTCTACTTTCTCTGTCTGTCTTTCTCTCTCTTTTCTCTCTCTCTCTCTCTTACACACACACACCCACACACACACACACACCCCACACACACACACACACACACACACACACACACACACACACACACACACACAC
>JBBPCY010018111.1:0-15035 GCA_037974405.1 Brachyalestes nurse
CACTAGCGGACCTGTGTACAAGCAATAAATGATCAAACAATTCTTTCTTCCTGTCCAAATGATCAAATGATCTACAGACTTGTTCATGCCACACTTTCTTTAAATAATATAACACGGAAATGTTATTGCGTAAGCTAAACAACATGGATTTGAGGGTATTTTTAGGTAATATAGTCTGCCCTCTATGGCCTGCCCTTAAAACTGACTAAAGTGAATTGCTGATGCCACCTTGTGTTCAGGAAACTCCTGACAGACTTCATTCATTCTGTTCTCGTCCAGATCCAGCACCAATCATGCACAAGCTGATCACCATCACCGTCCTCATCGCAGTCCTCGCCCTGGGTATGTTCATACACCCCCCACCCCAAACCCCAAATCCATACACACATACACACAAGAATAGCAGTTTTAGAACAATTGCCAAAACTTGCTGAACATTTAATTGATCTGAACTCATTCCACCCTTTGCCACATCTCAATGGACTCGAGGTAGTAGCTCTTAAAGTAATTTCCTAGCATAACTTTAAAGAGCCCCATGGGCCACAACATAGTTCAAGTGAGTAAAACACATCACTCAAATTGCTAGACAAAAAAGCTGATGAAAAGATGAAATTTGATTAGGAACCGACATTAGTGAAGCCCCTGGCAGCACTATTGCTTAAACCTAGGTTTTGTCCATGCAGGCGCGGAGAGCTTCCGTGTGCCCAGACAGACCGAGGATGAGGAAAAGGGAACAGTTAGCGCTGTGATGGACACCCTGAAGTCCTATTATGATCAGAGCGTGAACACTGCCAGTGGATACCTAGACAGCATCAAGGGCCTTAAGCTGGAAGAGAAAGCCAAGTGAGTGCACATTTACCATATTTACTATAGTACAGCATGTTTTTCCTTTTAACTGTAGTTTCTTTTGTAGAATTAGACATTTACTTTTCCTTAAGTTCTTCTCATAGTTTTTAAAAACAATATGCGAAAAACAAGAATCTCTATTTTTCAGTTCAATTTCCAATTGAAGGAATGCATTTTTTAGTTAGCTAACCCATCTTAGCTAATTAGCTAAGGTGTTGCTTTAGCATTTTGTTTTTATTTTGTCATTTCAGAATAATAAGAATGGCCTCTCTAGTACTTGGGTATTTATGTGTTAATACTTTTAAATGTATTATCATTAAATTAGCATATGGCTACTTAAAGAAGAATTCTTTAACTTTTAATGCAAAACTAACTTATGTTATGGACTCTTGTAGTGTAGCATCACTCTGTCTCATCAGAATTCATGATTTTATATCATATTTTCTTTATTATTGATACCCAGCATTCATTATCAACAACCTTTGGGAATCACTGGGGCATCAACTAATCCTGACTGCTAGGCTAGGCTAATAGATACAACCAAACCTATAAGAGCAACTTCTACCTCAGTCAATGAATAAGCTTTATTTTTATCATTCAGCTGATAAATGCCAATGTAGTATAGCATGTTTGGATGAAGAAAACAAACCAAGCTGAGGTGTAGTATCTAAATAGCCATCTAAATAACTTGTCAACTTTAGTTTTTAGCTTCAGGTCCTCCTCACTTCAATATTTTTATTATAAGGAGGATCTGAGGACAGTTGGCATAGTTCCACAAAGAAATTCAGCTTGAAGCATTTGTTTACAGAAAGTCCCTTTTACCTTCAAGACACATTTTTAGGACGGAGTCTAGCATTTAAACTGGAAAACTGGACTCATTAAAAACTGCTGGGATGCTGCTATAAGAGGTAAATAGGCAGATCTTCAACAAATATGACATTGATTGTGCTTTTCATTTTGACCAGAGTGTCCCTCTAAGTTGAGAAAGTCACTGCCTTTCTCTCATTTTCAGTAAATCCTCTTTGATTTCATCATACAGCAAATGTAGTGAGCATAACAACGTTTCTGCTTCTTTCAGGAATCTGTTCGATGAGACGACCCAGGCTGTGCGCACCTATGCGGGCATCTTTCAGGATCAGCTGTACCACATCGTTTACCCCCAGGACAGCGCTTAGGCCCTCCAACCTCAAACACACACATAAACACAGAGTTACATTAAAGTCTCTCCTTTTTTTTACAACTCTGGCCTCAGTCAGTCATGCTGGAGCCCATTACCACTACCTGAAAACCCTTTGAGGAGCTGAACAAGTCTGGGCTTAAGCAGTACCTTTGAACTTCTGTCTTCCAGCTGCTTAGACCCAGAATACTCTCCGCTCTTCCCTGCCTCTCAACATGGGCCTCCCCATCAACAAGGAACTCTGCAAACCCACACCACAGCACCAGTGCAAACAGTGTCTTAGCAAAGCTCAATGTAGTTTTGCAGTAAACAGTGACACCAGAAAGACTACAATAAATACAGGGACAATGAGGTGTTCAAACTGGCAGTTGCTTTAGGGATGACCTTCTCTGGAGTTCTGTCATACACAGAAGGTAATCACTTGTCTCAGTGTCCACAGGCTGAAAAGAACCTGCAACAGATTATTACTATTTGAATTCACGGCAACAATGCAACGTATCAATATGATGCAATAAAGACAAACATTTGTAGAAAGGAAGAAAATGTTGTCTTGCTCCACACTATAAACAGAATCAGAAAACGTTATGGGTCGTATTGCTTCCTCTGTATCTGTTTATGAAAGGAAATTCCGTTTTTAACTCCTTTCATAAACAGATAAGAAAGGTTGAAAATGTGTGAAGAGGATCTGTTTTGGATCATTTGCCAAAATGTGTTGGGCCATTAATCTGTCTTCACAGCTTATTCAGCATCCTAATACAGGTCTATGTGTTTATACAATATAAGGACTAATACTAATTCACATTCTGGAATTACCTTAAAGGGCCTCAGGGACCACAACATATTACAAATATCAGAAAAATAGAAACCATTGTAACTATATATACCACAGCTAAACCATTACTTTATTTTATTATTAAAGGTTTCACAAATTAAAAACAGGTTTGGCCCCCTAATTGAAATAGTAATCCTGTCCTCTCAACTGCAACTTCCCATCTACTTTAATCTACTGGAATAAATACACAAACAGTTAAATACATTTCATTTGGATTTCATCCACATTTACAGACCAGGAAGAAGAGAATAAATGACACAGTCTAACCTATTTTGTACAGAGACCCCTATTATGCCTCATCTATTATGCCCCATTTTGTACTTTCTTCCCTTAGTGCTTGGGGTGTTCACTCTGAGGCTTCTCTTTTTCACAAAATGACAAGACAATGTTGTAAGACCTACTGCCTACATACACATTGCTCAGGAAAAATGCTATGTCCATTGTGTAGTTATGTGATAAAATATATAATTACGATCCCTCTTTCACATAGTAAATGACTGTCTAGAAATAAATCATATGTTTGGCATGTCTTTTGGCCAAGTTACTCAAATCCAGGTCCTGGGCAGTGTGTATGTGTGGAGTTTGCGTGTTCTCCTCGTGGTGCCGTGGGTTTCCTCAGGGGTCTCTGGTTTCTCCCACAGTCCAAAGACATCCATGTCAGGTGAATTGGGGTTTCTAAATTGGCCGTAGGTGTGAGTGAATAGGGTGTTTGCCCTTCGGTGGACTGGCGCCCATAGACCCCGGGATAGGCTCCGGGTACCTAGTAATAATTAAGCAGTTACAGAAAAGGAATGAATTAATAATGTTGAGGTGAACTCTGAAGGCTTCCTTTTCACTTTACACAGACAAGGAGAGGGAGAGAAAGAAAATGAAGTGGACTAACATAAGCAGCAACCACCACTTTAATTGTTTGAAACAGGCACTTTTTATTCAAGTGAAACTGAGTCCTTTTATAGTTTAATGTAGAGTGAGGTCTTTGACAAAGGCAGTATTACAGTGTGACCCATAGAATAAAGTGGCCATTCACTCCATAGTCTCAAATAATGAGAGGTTTGACATCCTTTGGTCAATTCAAGCAAAAATACAAACACTGGTTGGACCTTTTAGGGATCCAGACGAGAAGACAAGGGTGCACAAACAGCAACTGCAGAGTTAAATACTCTCTTACTCTTAATGTTCAGTTCATTTTTCCTATGCGTAGTATATGGTGATTATATGAAACCTTGATAATGTAAATGGGTTGATTAACATCAAAAGACAAATTCAAATGTTCCTCCCATGCTCAGAAGAAGCGGTCACCAACCCTCCACCTGCATCTTCCCTGTATAGCTCCAGAGTGCTGACCCTTCCTTACTCTTCAGCCAATCAGGGACCTCTGAATTAGTTCATTACTCATGAGCAGGTGTCACAGATTGTAACTGGGACTTCTCAATAATGTTGATCTCCAGGACCATTGTTGGTGATTACAGCTCTAGAATCAGCATGTTTTCAGCGGATGTAGTGATAGTTTTTGTTTTGCTGGACTGTTCCTTTAAATATAGGCTGCCTTCTTATGACCCAAACAAGCATCCAGGCCAGTGGTTATTACAGGGATTACATGTTTTAATGGTAACCATAGGGCAAGGGTCAGTGACATTCCTTCTGGAGATCTACTTTACAACCATATTTAGCTCCTTCCTTATCCCTCCAGCCAACCAGGGACTTCGGAATAGGTTCATTATCCGTGAGTAGTTGTCACAAATTGTGACTGTAACTAGACATCTCAGGAAAGTAGATCACCAGGACCAGGGTGGTTCACAACTGCCATAGTGTTCCCTTACAGGAAATTAAGGGAAAAAGTGCACAGATTTAGGTTGATTAAAGGGTAAAACTACTGAATTTTCTCTTTACTGTTTCAAATTTGCCCCTTTAATAATAGAACAACCTGAATTCACAAATTAGCGGCCGCTTAATTCAAATTATATGACTATTACTCTTCTTAAGTTCTATTATTATTATCCTTCTCATCTGAGGCTGTGTGAGATACTGGCAAAATTCCAACTCGTGACATGTGGCAGTTAGCCGATTTCAGGCTCATACTGAGTGTGGCGGTGTGACCGTTTGTTAGCTAGTACTGAGCGGATTTTTTTCTCTGAGCTCTTTGTCTCTCTGCAGCTCTCTGAGCTCTTTGTCTCTCTATGTGTGAACCCTAACTTGTGTTTGACAGAAAATAAGCTTATGTAAACACTGGAGTACAATCACACTCGCGTTTTCTTACAGTAATGCTTTAATGATGGGCTTGCTAAAGTCTAACTGTAGTAAACTTTTAAAAAACAACTGCTTTACACATGCGTCCCAAAATCTTCACTTGACCTGCTCAAACTACATCCAGCTTTTCACTAAAACTTGGGGATTCGATTTAGAACGCACTACGACTTACTGTCAGCTATAAAAATGAACTTTGCCCTGTAGCTAAACACTACGGGGAGCCTCTTTTGACAAACTGGGCCTGGTTTTCACAGTCTCACACACAGTCCCAAACGATATTGACAAGTCCGCACCACTTTAATGAAGACCTGGTAGAGGGCAGTTATGGTGGTGTATTTTTATGGCAACAATTTGGATTATTATTGACTTGTAGTCTTTGTTAGCTATTGAACTATTCCTTTAAACATTTGAACTCACAGTTCTGAGCACCTGAGTCATGCTACATTCTTCAAAGATACTGATCTCCATATCATCTTGTTTACACAGTGCTCGACTGTCTGAACAAGACCACCCAGGAATATTGAAGTGCTGCATAACTCTGTAGATAAAAAAAAACATAGAAATCAGAGACACCAACATTTGCCTTGTCACCAAGACACAAAAAGAATAGTCAATTAGATAATATTTAAACAACCGCTTAACTCTGTTGTGAAGGAATTTGATTAAAAGTGCATTTCATCTCACAGTACCCAAGGAAAAGCAAATCAGGGTCTTTTACGTATTCATGAAGAGAAATTATGAATACATTGTCTCCAACACGGGTTTTAACATTATGTGCCAAAAATAATTTTTCACTTCTATTTGACAGCCTCTTTTTGTCTAAGAGGAAAAGGGGAGCCTAAGAGGAGTGTGTGTGATCTGGATGGGAGGAAACCCCTTCAGAGACTTCACACATTGTTCTTCTACAGATCACTGGGCCACAGGGTTTCATCAGGGCCTTTCTTTGAAGTCTTTTGTGTGCAACTTTCATTAAATTATCAACATATGTCAATGTTTTGGTCAGTTTTTAAAGTAAGAATATGAATATGACATGGTCCCACAACTTCCTGAAGTAACCCTAATAATTTATGTTGAGTTAATAATATACAGTGTGGACCTAATGTCCTTCTAAGGAGCAAGTTCCAATGGAACTTCTCTGGAGTGATGGATGTACCCTTGAGATCAGTTGGAGTGACATTTGTGATCCAGAACTAATCCTACATTAGTAGCTGACATTACTACAGTAATGTCCTATTGGCTGAATGCAATCAAATCCTCACAACGGTGGTCCAACATCTAGTGTAAAGCCCCTATTCATACACTTGATTACAGAAGAAACACTGGATGAGCAGGCGTCTACAAACTCTGAAATATAGTGTATGTTCAATTCATCAAAAGCTAATATATAATGTGTCAGTAAATGAACCTGCCCTTTGATTCCATACACCCTTGAGTCAGAGCTTTTTATTATCACATTTTAGAATGTTATGAAAATGGAAAAATACTTTTTCCTGAGAGAGCCAAACAATTACACTATATTATACCTTTGAATAAAATGGTGTAACTGTTTGTACCTTGATGAAAAAAACATACCTGTACTGTATAGTTCTTATCTGACAGTGAACTTTATCAAGATATATGAACTGTATTGTTAGATGTTCAACGCTAGTCCATATTTGGAAACCAAACAGCAAAAACAACCCATGCTGAACTCATTGGTTTTCTGTTGTTTACATTTATATTTACAAATACCACTGTCTCTTCTGTATTCACAACAGAGACATCATAACTGGACCTCACAGGATCCCTAATGAGGTCAACCAGACAAGATATGTTTGGTGTCCAAAGTTTCTTCTGTTTTGCACTGGAGTGGCAAGGCTAATAGAGTTAATGGAAGTCCATGTTATCCCAAAAGATTTGCCTCGCTGCCCCACTGTAAAATTAAAGCAGCCAAGTTGGGATGCCAAACATGTCTGTGACTGATTAATTTGTGGTCATGGAAACATTGTGTAAATTAGATTTTTTCAGTGAACAAGTCCTTTAAGCCCACTAAATCAGAATTTACAACACGATCAATGAGGTTATGAGGTCAATGCGTTCAAGCTACTGCCCATTGAGTTCAGTCCACTCACACATATCAATAAAATAATAAAAAATGCACACACACACACACACGCGCAAAGCCCCTCTTAGCACCTTAGAACAAAATATTCACTCGATAAAAACCTATACGCAGTGAAAAACCAGCAGTGCTATTATGCTAATGTGTCCTTTATGTAATAGGCTCCATATTCTCAGCTCTATTTCCCAAGCTAATCTCTCAGTCTCAGGTGTTGCAAATTTGCATTTTTACAGCTTTCCACCTAATAGTGCATACAGTCTGCATTATTTCTCATCCCAATTCCCTTTCATATCCATTTTGCTTTAGTGAAAGTGATTAATGCTACTATGTGCACACTTTTCCACACTGCTTACACTAACAGTCCATTTAGAACTGTGAACTAAAGGCAGCTACGAACGAATTCCAAGAATGTCGGCTGTTAAAATGATGGTTTGACCAAAAAAGCAAAAAAAAAACAACCTAAAGTGCTGAACAATGAACGAAAGCTAGCTGGTTTGTGAGACTGCTAGCTATCAGTTACGTTTACAGCATTTAGCAGACGCACTTATCCAGAGTGACATCAATGCTTAAATAGTCTGCATCTGTTCTACTGTTAGCTTTGTGCAATGCCAAACCACAGCTATTGGTACTAGGCTTTTAGTCTGCATCACCAATATCACAACTGTAAAAAAAAAGAGAAAAAATACACTCCTATTCAGCAATGCTAATTTATGCTAGCACCCATCCAGGATTCTAGTCACACGTTTGCATTAAGGTTTTCCATATGAACATTTTTAGCCCTATGCAGTTCTAGATTTCCCCAATTAGAAGGGCTATCATGATGTCATAGGCAGGGCAATTCTTTATTTACCAGTACTTTTTAATAGCACATCAAAAATGCAAAGCACTCTTAAAAGACTAACTAGCTATGGGAACTGGCTAGCTTGCTAACACTGCTCATTTTCAGTCACAGATGTATCTATAAGTTCCAGAAGGCCTAATTAAGTTGGTGGTTCATCTGACACATTAATTCAATTCAATTCAATTCAAAACACTTTATTTGTCCCCAAGGGACAATTTAAAAGCATAGTGGAGCAGCACACATTTAAAAGTTGTAACATTTGACACAACAGATGACACACATTTTTTTTTAAACAGGGAAAAAGCAGTGATCAGCAAGGGATGAGATAGTGACGTGCACAAGGTGCAAATTCCAACTCTTGGTGAACTTACGTAGTCTACTTAGATACCACAGAAGCAGTTTAAGAAACTATTTAAAACTATTGTTCCTACCAAGAGCTAACTATGAAGTAAGAGAATTACTTTGCCTCGTTTAAAAACAAATATAGATGCATCAAGTCAACAGCCATTTTTGGGTTCCTAGAAATCATTAGGCCTTCACCGGATGCCTAGAAAGCCTAGCCAATGAGATTGTGACAGTTAGGTTCAGAAAGCTAGGCGGAGCAGAAATTTATAGCAGGTCAATGGTCATGTTGACCCCATGTTAACCCCCATACTAGGTGGTTTTGGTTAAACATTTCCTCTTAACAGTTCCATTTTTTACCACTAGAGGGGAGCAAACACACACAGTTCTGTCACTGCTAGAGGGTGAATGGCACAGTGCACCAGTGAGGATAAAAAAAATGTATAAAACACTCAAATTAGCAGCATGGGTGTGTCACGATAATTTACTCGGCGCCCTAAACTCACACGCACACAGTCGTACCCTAAAAGACAAAGAGACACAAGCACCGACAGCTGTGTCCATTAATACTCCGATCAACACTGGAGTCATTTTGCCATCTGTCTCTTCTCCATTATTTTTCTTTTTCGCTCTCTCTCTCTTGTCTCGTCTCTCCACTCAGCCCACCAGAGACCCTCTTCTCCTCTTCTCCCCCTCTCCTCTCACTCCCCTCCATTTTCCCCAGCAGTAGCTGTGTCACTTTCAAAAAGAGTCTCTTATTTTACCTTCCATTCCCAGCCTTGCTTTGTTCATATGCTGATTCCTTAATGAGGCCTGAATGCATCAAGAATTGGGTTTAAATTGCATTTCTCGCTGAGGTGCTGCTGCTGTGCCGTCTCCTGTTTTTCCTTCACCAAAACCTGACAAATCTGCTTCACAGAGCTTCAGAATGATTAGGATGCCTTATACACTGAGAACAAAGTAGGGGTCATCGTCCCAGGTCACCGTTACCCCACATGATAGATCCCGAAAAAAAGGTTTCAAGCTTTCTTTAAGTGTCACTGTTCCTTTGCCTGCCTCAGACACAGCTGCTAGTGAATCAGATTTACACCATTCACCTCCCAGTCTCATCAGTTTATTCCCTTCTCTTTCCGTCAGATTCCACCCTCCATCTCTCTCGTGCCACTTTGGTTCATCCATTGCTGTCGTTCTTCTTTCTCGCCAGCTCGGCTCTTCTAAGGCCTTCTGAGGGTCAGCGCCATCGCTGCGCTAACAATCTTCATGCTTTCTCTCTTATGAATAAATGAGGCGAGTAGCCAACGGAGTGAACGAGAAAAGTGTCCTTCATGCAACATTCATTCAGAGCTGTCTGAGAGAGTCGAGCTCAATCCTCGCACGCCGTCTGTTGTAATATTTATGGCCGGGCCTCCAAATCTCAGTCCAGAAAAAGCGCAAACAAACTTGATTCAGCTAGTCTGCCAGCAGCCCAGAGGTTAAGCCAGTGTGTGAATTCTACTTTGGCTTTTTTGGCGTGGTAATGAAACTCTAGCTGGCTAGTTTTGGCCAGCAAGCTCTTAGATAACAGGTATTAAGAGGACTGCACAATACATCGTCTGTTCATCATTAGTGTGTAATACAGATATCTCAGAAGTCTACAATATGCACATGACTGTCTAACCAATCTTTGTTTTTGACAAGGTGACCAATCACAGCTCCAGAAAAGTGTTACTCAGTGTTTTGATGAATCAAGGTATTCATGTAATCCAACAAAAAGTCAAATTATGTATCTTTAAACCATTAAAGGCACTGATTAGCTGAGGTGTTTCTATAGGGGCCCATATTCTACCCTCTCCCCTTTATTTCATTTATCCATGACATTTGAGTTGGCTTTTTCATAATTCATCAAAACTCATTCCTATATGATCGTTTAAAATAAACAGGCAGTTTTTGTTACTGTACCTTTAAAACCAGTTTATGTAAATCATCTCTTTTCTGACTGGCTGCCCCATTTTAAAACCCATTCAGAAGCATGAGGCCAAAACACTTCTTAGAATTTGAGCATAAAGGGTGGGGATAAACTGTTGTAGTCGGAATAAGGCATCATTGACTATGTGTGTTCATTTTGTGATGTCACATGTCCCATTTGAACACATTTTGTAGCTTAGTTTCCAAATATGGACTGTGGGAGTGAACATACAGTTTGAAACAATCTTTGCATACGTCCAGCCTTTTTAATTCCAGATGGTATGAGTCTATTAATATACTGACAGACGTTGCAATCGCAATATATAGCTGCATAAATACAAATTGAATATTTTGTCCAGATCATACAGCTTCGCTTATTATGAAACTGAGTCCTGTGAGTCCTGAGACTCACTGACTGCAAGTATTGTATTTGTTACTAACAATTGCGACTGACAGGCACATAACTAGCTTAGCCACAAATCAGGGCTAGAGCTAATTCTAGTGGGTGACTAACTCCATATACTGCAGCAATTCTACAAGTAACCTTCACTACACAGTTCCATTTCAGTGACAAGACTGAGTTTGCTAGAAAATTCACAAACATTTTTGCTAGGCCAGAGAAGTTTTTGTCTTGGGGAGCAAACAAGACATTTTGCAGCTATATTTCTTCAATGATATACTTTCATAAGAAAAATGAAAATGGGATAATGTATATATATAATGTATACAAATACATTGCTGTTTCTGGAGCTTTCATTACAATTATAATTTCATTATAAGTTTCCATTAACAATGGCTCTATTAACCTTCACATTCCAAATATGTATTTGATTAAATATATTCTGTGCAAAGATACATATTCATTCACTCGCAATTATGTTACTACTCTGCTACACAGAAAGCATGAGAGGTAGTCAAGTCAAGTCATGTCAAGTAGGTTTATTGTCATTTCAGCCATATACACAGTATACAGTGAAATGAAACAACGTGCCACCAGGGCTGTGGCACAACAAAAGAACCAAAACAAGCAACACAAGACTACAGAAGTGCAGAAAAGACAGGAATACACAGTCATGGGGTGTGCAAAACTGCAGGAAATAGACAGATATAAATAATAATTGTGCAAAAAATAGCAGCAGCAGGAAAGAGAATGTGCAGTATATACTACATGAAGGGGTATTTACAGTGGCAGTTGGGGTGTAAGTAGTTTGTTTCAGGCAGAAGAGTTCAGGAAAAAGTTCATTTCACTGAACCAGCACTTAAAGCAGCAAGCGTATGGCTGTGGTAAGGGGTACATTTTGGACAGAATAAGGTTGAAATAGTTTCCCTGTACCTCCTTCTCTTAGTTTCTTTCCCTCTCCCTGCTCTCTCTAGCTTTGGTGGTACAGTACTGCGTGCTGTATGTATCTAATGTTTCACTTAGGGCCTTTTAATCCAGCCTGACTGATGGAGAGCCTGGAAGGACTCTCATATTGATTCTCTCCAATGTGCTTAAATGGAGCACACACACACACACACACACACACACACACAAACAACCCAGCGTGGCCTAATAACATTAGCGGAGGTTTTATAACACTAGACGAATAATGTGTGTGCAGTGTTTGGTGTAGGTAAACCACAACTGGTCAGCTTTACAATCTTTCAGAAAATAAAGAAATAAATAACTAGCTTGGAATAAAAAAAAAAAAAATCAGACAGAGAGAGAGAGAGGGAGCACAAAGAGCACATTTGTGAATTGCACTTAATAGTGCATTTGAAATTGCTCCATTGTTCATAAAACAGCGTGCTGGGGACGACCTGAATGGCTAAGTGGTCCCTCGTCCCGCTGCATTCTCACTGTCCCGTCACTGCAATCATCTCGACATGACCGCTGGACAATCTATCCTGTGTTGCCAAGGTTACCGATCTGTTAAAAACTCCCCCTCTCTGCCCCCCCCAAACTCCCAAAAAGCACAGAGAAAGCTGGGGGCTTTTCAGGCACCTTAAAAAAAGAGCTCTCATGGGCTCTCGCAGCAAATATGAAAAGCCGTATTGATGGGTTTATTTCTGTCTGCCTGCTCGCAGCCAGTTCCGTGTCTATGTTCAAAAGTGTGGAATCATACTGGCGACAGGGCTAAAGTACTTCATCACTAATCATGTTATGCTTGTGTTTGTTAATCTGTTCATCTTACTTAACCGCATTTGTTCTATTTGCATAAATGTCCCCCTAAAAAGATTTTAGTACATTTTGTTAATAATATTTTTCAGAATTTTTTTTTTTTACTTTCAAGTATTCAATTGCGTTGTTTGCATTGTGTGAATGCAGGGTTCACATGAACCTGAATGCGGTCCAGTGTCCAATGAGTCCTACAGTGGCTGCTTGTCTCACTGAGTTTATAAGAGATAAATCTGAGTTTATCTCTTATACACAGTCAGTGAGTGTGCATATCAGATATATCATATATCCAGTCAATGAGTGTACACATCATAAATATTATATATACAGTCAGTGAGTGTACATAGGACTGAAGGGTCCACTTAGGAGAATGTGTTAACAGCGTTAAAAATGAACTTGTGGCTTTAATAATTGATCATATTATTAACTCTGCCTGCTCTAATTGACTTGGACTTCTATACTATATACAATACATTACAATAAACTAGAACATCATTACATATTACTATGTTTGAATCAACTTTTGGGGAACAACTAGGTGGATAAATAATTTCCTGTAATGTTCTATTTACAGTATATCTTGGTCAGCTATGTAGGCTTGAGATTTGATCGCCACTTTTGAAATATGAAAATAAGTTAGGATAAAATAATTCTGCAACCATTATATAGCAGGTATTATATTACTGTATTACTAAAAGAGTCGTTCTGTACTTCCTAACAATGGCATACAGCAAGTAAACACCCCAGGACAAGCTGCATCCTGTGTGTGTGTGTGTGTGTGTGTGTGTTTGCGTATGTGTGTGTGTGTGTGTGTGTGAGAGAGAGTGTAATGGGAAACAGCCGAAAGCAAAGGATGTACAGGAACTAGGTGTCAGAAAAAGGCAGACCCAAACACATCCAGTGTGGTCTGGAGGCTAAAAGTATGTCGCCAACGGGGGGAGAGTGGTTGGAGAAGCCCCCCAGAAGACCAAGACATTGAACCACCTGTGCAAGTGTTTGGCAGACAGCTAGGAATTTGTGGACATGCGTTCCTGGGAAAACACACACAGACAGACACGCACATACATACATACATACACACACACACACACACACAAAAATGTTATGAGAACTAGCATGAACAACATCTCAAGGACTGATCTGAAACTTGAGAATGAACAACTTTAACATGAACAACAGTCAAAGCAAACAGCTGGGAAAGAATTCCTCCTTTGCCAGAGCTGGAATCCCACACATGCTACAGGCATGTTTATGCTCTCTTTGTGTGTGTGTGGTGTGTGTGTGTGTGTGTGTGTACAAGCAGCCTGTTGCATGTAGCTGTAGACAATGGCAGCGTTTCCTCTGCTGCTAACATGGAAACAAGCTGCCCACAGACATGTTGGGCATTTAACATCCTAGCATCCAGCCCAGCCCAGAGGAAGACGAGATCCTTTTGGTTCTCTCAGCATTTGTTTGTGTCATGTTTAATAGTCATTAAGCTATTTATACATCAAGCACTGCATTTTGCATGTCTGTCTCCCAGGCGGGGCTGTGCTGAGCAGGGGCGTGTGCTCAAAGTTAAAAAGGGGTTTAAGGATGAACATTTAAACACGAGCTCATGAACAACCCTTTTAATTCAGAATTAAATGCGTCTATTTCAGCCATCACTGCCCATGCACTTCCATGTGTCCTTTACGCTGGCAAGGATGTAAAGCAATACCTTCACTAGAGTCAAAAGTTTTAGATGCCATAATGCCACACAGCATATCAGCCTCGCTTTCTTTGGTTGGAGAGGATGGCTATTTCTCCTCAACCCCAACCCCTCAATCACCACAGTGTTAGCCAGTGCAGGTGTCTGCTGGCTCATGTACAAGATTCAGCATTTAGGGTTCTACAGGCATGTTGAGCTGTCCAGTGATGAGTGTTTTCTTACTGACGGCTCGGAGCTCAGTGCAGCTTGCACAATTTTAAGGTCTAATAGAATGACATTCCTCATCTTTGAGCCTCATCGTTGAGACGGATGTCACTGACTATAGTCCATCTGTGTGTCCAACTAACAGTGAGGCTATTACTACTACCACTGCTACTGCTACTACTGCTACTACTACTACTACTACTACTGCTACTACTACTGTTACTACTATTACTACTACTACTACTACTACTGCTACTGCTACTACTGCTGCTACTACTACTACTGCTGCTACTACTACTACTGCTACTACTACTACTGCTACTACAACTACTACTACTACTACTACTACAACAACAACAACAACTACTACTACTACTACAACTGCCATTACTACTGCTGCTACTACTACTACTACTACTATTACTACTACTACTACTACTGCTACTGCTACTACTACTACTACTACTGCTGCTACTACTACTACTGCTACTACTACTACTGCTACTGCTACTACTGCTACTACTACTACTGCTACTACTACTGCTACTACTATTACTACTACTACTGCTGCTACTACTGCTGCTGCTACTACTACTACTACTACTACTACTACTACTACTACTGCTACTACTACTACTACCACCACTACTACT
>JBBPCY010018122.1:0-15034 GCA_037974405.1 Brachyalestes nurse
TGGAACAGGATTGTATATGCATTATATATGCATGTGTATATGTTCTTTTACGGAACACACTGAACTGGAACTGAAGTTCTGCTCTGTCCACAAACGACCCTTTTCGCATGGGGCAGAAAAGCACTGACTCAGCAATTCCTAATTTCAAATCACACATTGTCTCATCACTGTATCACCATTCTTTGAGTGTAAAGTGCTCACAGCTCATTGCATTAAAAATGTCCTCTGACACTCTTCAGCATGTTTTAAGAGAACTGGCAGGCATTAAGTGCCAGGGGTAGACACTTAGACAATGGAAAGAATGAGAAAACAGCACATGTGGTGGAAACATATCATTTTGTCAGGCCAAAGCTAGATCCTTTTGAATGGCATATATTTTTCAGCTTCAACATATGAATACTGTGGTGTTATAGTATAATCGATTCAAATTGCAGGTTAAGCTTGTAACTTGACTTACATATCTCAAAGCAAACAGCAGTTTACAAATTGGTTTAATACGGACAGTAATGTAATCTATATGTGATTGTAGGTCGAAAGTGTGCAGTCCAAAAGTGCATTTTTACTGCTTCAGATACGATTTGGAGGTAAATTTCCTACTACAAACTACACTAGGTTTAAATATGAAATTAGGAACTAAAAATACAGTGCATGAAACAAAATAAATAAAATACAATGTATAGAAAATACAAAAAGTAATAATGTATATGAAATGATTCAAATGTTTAACTCAAACAAAGTAACACAAACTTTATGATTTCTCAGGAAAAAAATGTTTCACATATGGATGTGCATGTGACTTTTAGTTCTGGGAATTAAGTTCAAATCAACATAGACTATGGTTTTCAAAATGAAATACCATTTCTCCCCAGGTTAACATTCATTTTTTCAGGTGGAGCCTTTTCCACTTGTCACAGGGAATGTTTATATAGAAAATCCACTGTTATTATACCATATAATAAATCTCTACGGCATAGTAAAGTCTCAAAAGCAGATGTAGTTTCCTCAGTGTGTTAAATTCTGTACAGTTTCATACGCTTTGTGTTTCTGGTCAGATGGTCAAATGACCCTAATGAGAAATGTGTGTTTTTTTCAGTGTGATAAGAAATGTCTGTAATATGTTTCTGTTGGTTAAGCACACGCCTCATAAAAGCATTACATTCCATCTCTCAGTGCATTATTCCGAACTAAACAAAGTGGTTCATTTACAACATGTGGACCTTGCCAGCTTCAAATTACACTTATGTTTGAGCAGCTTTCAAAATAAATATTTATGTCTACCAAATATCCCTGATTTCGGTGTAAACCCAAGAACTTTGAACCATGACCGCTCAACATTTCCTGAAATCAACAGTCAGATGCTGGTCTTTGCAGAATATCAAAGATTTTTCAACTCCTATTAGCGGGAATGATAAATTACTCATAAAACTAGGACCAAGACTTGTGAAACAACTTGAATCCACCAACTTCAGTGACCCAGGTAGCTTTCCTACAGTTTAACAGGAAATATTATCCAGCCGAGCAAATGAATGACCAGAAGAAAATGCAATTAACATGACATGAACAGCCCAGACATCCTCAGAGAGCATACAGGACCTTGTAGAACCGGCTCAACATGGTAATAAATCAATCAATACCTCACGACACATTCTATAAATAATATAGTGTGTTCAGCTTTTCGTGATGGGCCACATGTTGAGTCATGTTTCATGAAAAGCTAAAAAAGAATGAAAGTGAACCACATCTACAGCATCTACAGCTGTGTGGAGCAGCCCAAACCCATTCACAAGTAAAGTATTGTTCAGTGAAGTAATGAATCAGGTACAAGTTAATTAAAGTACATTTTCAAAAAACTTCAGTAGAGTAATGGCTGGGTCAAAAACATAAATTATGTTTTATTTATAGAGCATTTTTTAAATTAATTGCCCAAGGTACTGCACTCAAGTGTGTATTTAACGGAAATGTTTGGAAACTCAGGCATGTTTGGCGTCCAAATATTGCTTCTTTAGTTCTTTAGTACTGGAGCTACTCAATGTAGAGTAGGACACCTTATGACTTAATGTGAGGGCCCATATCTTACATTATTCTTATGTGTGCCATTCACGTAAAGAGCCAAATACAGACCAAATACCTGGAAGTGTCCTCAACTCTTATGATTTATCAAAGATCCATCAGGAGATAACTTATGTTGACTTATATAGATAAGTTTACTAGAATGCATTTCACATAGTGTTTGAAGAGTTTTAAGTGACCATTACCTCATCCAGTCTACATGTTTTCTCAAGGTTTTATTCAACTTTTTTGTCCTCCTCACTTAGCACCCATAAACCATTATCAATATAACTACAAACTATTTGTCACCACATTGTGAATCTATAACTTTTTATTGTTACTTTGATAATACTTTCATATATATTCACCCTCTAGTTTAGACTGCTGAACCGAGCTAAGTTGTTTTGTCAGCAAGAATGCTGCTGTTCCAGATGCAGATTGATCGATTGCATCCATTCGTCCGTAGGAGTCTGCACTCTTGAGCTTGCTAGGTCTGAACTCCCAAGAATGGGAGTCTGTACTCGACATACTGTGTATTAAGAAACACCCAGTGAATTCCAAATGGGCTGTGTTCGCAGGTTAGTTTCCATATGTGAATCATATGGACTCAGGGGTGAAACATATGTTAGCCAGTTTACATACTACATCACACTCTTTCATCTAAAATAAACAAATACATCTATTTTCCATCATAGGTGTCCTTTAAAATCATTTCTAGCATGGCTACATGCACACATTGCATATGTGGCTGATTAAAGAAGCTCAGATTTCACATACCATGTCTAATTTATTACACAAATTACTAACTCGCATGATATTACCACTTAATGAATGACTTGGGATATAGGAGCAACTCGAGGAGATGGTAGATTTCACGTTTTGTGGGACACGTTTTAAGAATCTTTGCCAGAAATAACTGCATTTTTAATTTACTAACACTCAGCAATCCCATCAAGTGCACTTTTACACATCGATAATATGGTACAATAAAAACCCAGCCTGCTTTATTCCCTTCAACAGGAAATAAACCATGTTTATTTCCTTCAACAGATTTATAGACTCATCTTCCAATGAGTTGGCTTCGTGTCAGAGCTTGTGTGGAGCATGTGGAGAGCGCTGCATAACAGGCCAGCTATGACTGCTATAGGTTGAACAGGCTGGAGAAAGAGTGAAAAGAGGAGGAAGGGAACTAGAGTGAAGTGCATGGATATCACCTGTGGCTGGACTTATTGCGAGCGCCAATACACATAAGCAGTGTTTCATTGTGTTTAACAAAAGCCCTAAAATATTTATCTCCAAAAGCCCGCTGAAATGATCCAAAGAACACGGCAGTTCATTTCTGCATGCAACATTTGTGCTGAAGTGAAGGAAGTCTGAGCATTTGCTCCTTTTTCTCTAAAGCAAGCTGGTCCCTAACTCATGTGGGCTGGAGACATGTGAGAAAATAAGCCAATAAGATAATAAGATAATGATTTCACATGTTTGGTTTATGTTTTGGGCCAAAGTAGAGCGCCTCACCTGCAGGTGACTGAAACTGCACTCTTCTTGACTAACTGGACAGTGTTATTGAGCCACATTGAGAAAATATTTCACACCATGTTCTTCATGTTACTGCATGTTGCCAGTGTTGTATGTTCAAAATTGTAACTTTATAGAAGAAATAAAACTTTCTCATGAGGATGTCAAAGCATTTGTTTGAGACACATGGTTTACGTTAATCTGTCCAACAACAATGGCACACAGGCAGAATTTCAGAATAGCTCATAACTTCTGTTTTCTATCATCCAACAACGTCCCTCCATGGAGCAATCATCCACACTACATTATAAACTAGAGTTGTCACCAAGCAAGTATGTTCTACTGTAGTGCACTGAGACCATGACAATGTGCAATGTGTGTGTGTGTGTGTGTGTGTGTATCGGAGTCTTTTCATGCAGGCCCCCTAGAGACAATTCTCACAGAATGGTAATTAATTATTTTTAATTAATATGATCAAATAGTTCCTCTCATAACTAATTAGGTCACTGTTGATTCTTTCATTTATTAATGCTTACTTGCTCACTAGTGAACATTAAGATCCAGTTCGGTCCTGGTTTTACAAATCGAACACATTTCAATTGAATATGTATACTTTTAACATTCCTTCAACTGAAGAAAAAATGCACGGCTCAACCGAGAGACCTCTAAAACAAAAGGGGGGGGTTAATCTAATTAATTTTCATTCTTTTTTTTACATTATTCAGTGGATCTTGCGATAAAACTGAACCGAGGGAGCCGATCAGTACACTTTGCTCCTGATCTGAAGGTCCTGTGAAATGTTTGATGGCATTATAGCCTGTAGCGAGCAATGGAAACCATATGTTCTGCAGGGAGACCAGTAGTGAAAGTTGCTTACATGCAATCATGTGTAATTACACTTTCCCACTGCAAGCACTCTCTAATGCTCTTTCATGTAAGATTGAGAAGAAACAGTGCGTTTCAATCAGTGTGCCTTTTACACGCCTGCTAATGAATTGATAACAATATGTGTATACCAATCTGAATTGGATCCAGCCAAAAGTTTTGGACTCTTGACAAGCAGTAGGGGCAACTCTGCTTTCTTATCATATGAGGATCTGGCAATCTATTCTCGTTGGCGATCAGGCTGAAAATGGAGCGTGTAATTACTGTGGCCTGTATCCGTTTTTTTTGATAAAAGGTGGTGAAAGCGTTTCAAATTGCAAGGCATTCCTGGTTTTGTTTTTAACACAGAGCAGCACTAAGGGACTCAAATGCACACCAGTGCGTACTAATAAGGGCCTAAGGCATCTTTAACAGTTTAAAACTACAAATGTTACAAAATAGTCATAGTGAACTCCTCTGAGTTATTTTCCTTAAACCATGAACAAAAGTCAATTAAACTCAGCTGAACATTCGAGATCAGTGTGTAGATATGCTTTAAACCTACCAGTCAAGGCTATTTACTCTCAAAGAAATTGGAAACACCTTTTCAAGTTTGTTTTTTTCTGATTAATGATTAAATTCAATTATGTCATTCAGTTAAAATAAACATCTAGTGGACATTCTCGTCTCCAATTAATGTAAAGATTGACCTACAACGTTGCCACACAATAGGAGTCTTTTTACTGAGGAGAGTCTGCCACCAAGTGGAACTTCAGTGTTACTACAAGCCAGGGCTGACTTACTGACTGGGCCGTTAGGGTCAGTGTCCAAGCTCCTTGGACCACAAAGCTCAAGGCTGGTCAAATACTCAGCACAGTCCACTGCAGACACAAACATGAAAATATAATGAATAAATGGCCTAAATGTGAAAATGAGTAAAGAATATTTGTTAAAGAATAATCAGATTTGGATTAAAACACTTTTAATGATGCAGACATTAGTAAGGCTAAATTTGTTCATAACAAAAGGAATCACTTCATTACAACAAAAAAGATGTGAAATGCTAAATCTCACTTTTCAGGTATTTATTTAGTCATTTTATTATACATGATCTAGACCAGGATTTGTCCCCTATATAAAATAATAAAGATTGAACTTGAAGAGCTGGAACTAATGAATTGTGAGTGCTTTCAGATGAAACAGCTTAACAGACATTGACAGCATGATTTGCAATTAAAGTTCTGTAAATAGTGATGAGACAATAAAAGGTAGTAAAATGGCACTGGAGTGGTTTACAGCTGTCAGGTTTGAAAAAAATAGGATAACAGTAGGCAAGGCAAGGCAAGATAAGTTTATTTGTATAGAACATTATCATACATAAAGGCTGTTTAATGTTCTTTATAGAGATAAAAAAAAAAGCAGAAAAGGCATAGAAAAGCAAAATGAAATACAGTATAATCTAAAATAAATGTGACACAAATAAGGCAAACTAAAATAAGTTCAACAGAAGTAAAGAAAGCAATACAAAAGAATACAGATAAAAGTGCAGTTCTTGTGCAAGTTCACCAAAAGTATAAAAACGTAACTATTCTGTTAGAGAACTAGATGGGGAACCAGTTGTTCATAAAATTTAACGACCACATGGGACTGTCCTGATGTGGGAATTGATGCGCATAGATTATTTTACACCTCTTGCTCATCTATCACTGCAGATAAATGGATGACATTTAATGGTATGACTCCAAATGTGATGTCAGTCTTTCCACACCTCTGTACCCATGCAGTCTGGCCTATGGCTGCTCTCTCACTCTCTCTGTTTTTCCTCTCTTTTGCAAAGGGCCCCCTTGAGTCCAGTTTTTCTGACACTCTGCCCAGCTTCAGGGGACCCAGGGAGTTCTTCCTCCATTGCTGGGTGTTAGTGCTGGAAGCGGGGGATACTATAAACCTTCAGCTTCATAGAGTGGGATGGAGAGTTTAGGACTTCTCAAACTGGTTATAAGTTATATAACAGATGGTGAAAATAGAAAACTGTGAAAAAAAGAAATAAAATAAGCCTGAATATGCAAAATATGTAGTTTATGTGAACTGGATCCTGCCAGATGTAACTGAATGCACAGCAGACGTGCTGCCCAAAACAATTTCCCCTGTAACTCCACAACACCCACAAAGTAAAGTATGGGTTAATCATTATCAAAAAGCTAACGAGTGTGAGTACCTAAGGCCACGGAGCCCAGTTTCACCTGCTTTTAATCAAAGGCACTGTTTCCTCACATTTACAGCTCAGTGCAGTGCAGTGCAGTGCAGTGCAGTGCTGCTAAAAGGACCGTTGCTCAGAAGTTTAGGCATGAAGTTCACACATCATTTTTGTGTGTTTAGTTGTTTTTCTCTTTGTTGTTTTACCTTTTTCCATAGTTGCACTGTTGTTTTACTTTTTTGCAGTTTTTCTGCTGCATTTACATTAAATTCTTCTTACATGGATAAAACAATGAAGTAAAACTTCCCCCAAACATGTATTTCAACTTATGTATATTGCACTAAGAGTACACCATGCCCGCCACACCCCTAATTAAAAACTGAAATGAGCAAGATAAGCTGAGGCAGCGGTGCACGTCTATAGGGAACAGTCAGAACAGCACTTAATGCATGACTGACTGTGTTTGACATATACACGATCTTAAATGTGAGACTGTGACAAGTAAGGGGTTCAATATGATTGTAAGGCAGGATTACTTCAGGAAAGGGAGAGGAGGGGTTGGATGGGGGTGTGTGCAGCGCTCTATGTCTCAATTGTTGCCCGGGAGGGGAAAAGAAAATTGGGGGGACGAAACAAATGATTTAGCAAAAAAGGGGAGGTGACACATCCCCCTCTGCTATAATAGTTCCAGCTCCCATGTATGAATCACACCTGAAATTTACAAATAGAAGCACAAAGTAGATGTAGATAGTAACTCAAATAACATTAGATACACTATATGGATAAAAGTATTGGGGCGTACCTGTTTTTCAGGGTTTGGGCTAGGCCTCAGTGAAGGGCAATCTTAATGCTTCACCATACCTAGACATTTTGGACAAAGACATTCTTCCAAGTTTGTGGACACAGTTTGGGGAAGGTCCTTTCTATTCCAGCATGACTGTGCTCCCCGTGCACAAAGCAAGACCCATAAAAATGTGGTTGGATGAGTTGTGTGGAAGACTGACCCACACAGACTCCTGACCTCAAACCCATCCAACACCTTTAGAATGAAGATTGCGAGCTAGACATTCTCACGCAACATCAGTGCCTGACCTCAAAAATGCTCTACAGAATGAATGGGCACAAATTCTCACAGAAACTCCACAATCTTGTGGAAAGCCTTCCAAGAAGAGTGGAAGCTGTTATAACAACAATGGTGGACCAACTATTAAAGTCTATGCAGTTAAATGCAATGTCATTAAAGTCCCTGTTGGTGTAATGGTCAGGCATCCCAATACTTTTGTCCTTATAGTGTATGTTTCCACACGAGTTTCCAGTATTACAGATTTACATTGTGTAATATCTTTACATAGTCTAGTATAATGTTGGGAATGTGATCTGCTTTTTGCTCTTTTTAGCTACTAGCTACTATTAATTCACTGGATATGCTTAGAAGTTGTACTGCAGTTCTGTATGGTATTTAATCATTATTATTATTCTAGCGTTTATGCTGAAAAGGTACATTTATTTTTAACTGAGTCCCTATTTCAGGTAAGAGGTAAGAAGGTCTTGAGTACGGACTTAGCATCTCAATGAATTAACATCAACAAACAGCAAAACGACAGTCTCCCATTGCATTAAGGTCAAGTATGTAATAGAAACATGCTTTTTATTTCCCTTACATTCTCTACATAAGAATCTTTGGAACATACTCACCAGGCTTTTTGTTACCAGGGGTCTGGTGGTTAAGGAGGTGTTACCCTTGCAATCAGAAGGACTGCCACTGGCACCACTGAGGTACCCTTGTGTGATCTCCACACACTGCTCCCGGGGCGCCCCCTGTTGGTGGCAGCCCACTGCTTCACTCAGTGAATGGGTTAAATGCAGAGAAAGAATTGTTCACACTGTGTGCTGTGTTTTGTTCACGTGTGACAAATGAACACTTTACACTTACAGTGGTAGGAAGCATGGTCGTAAATCGAGAATCCTACCAGCATCAACGTGGGTGTTAGGAAATAAACGCAAAGTGCAGCTTAATCACTTAATTCACCTCCTCAATCGGACCAATAAGAGCACAACAGTCACAGAATCGAACCTTTTGCTTGTTACTTTACTTAGTTGCCACAGCAACGGACGCTGAGAGCCCCTCCCTCTGTGAAGGGCAGAGAGAGTCAGTCAGACTGCTAGTGACAGATGTGTGAACTGTTTGAGTAAAGAGGACGAGGAGAAAAATAACTCTAAGAAAGATGTGGTTTCAAATAAATACAGAATGAGGTTAAAGTAACCATCACTTCTTGGGATTCTGAAGATTGAACAGGTGTCAGTGAAGCTTTTTTCCACGTGGAAGACCTGAGACAGTTCCTCCAGAAGGTAGGCTGGCTGTTTTAACAAAGTCTTATTTTGACTGTAGCGTTGAAACTGTTTTTGGTCACAATATGCATCCAAAAACCAGAACACTACACTATACTATACAATACACACTATACGTGCTGTCAGAGTGGACTACTACTTCTCTGAAAAGATATTTAGTAGGAAGTTTGTGCTTTTGGCCGGGAGACTAGTGTTTGAGCAGGAAGTGGGAAAGTAGTTTCCAAGCTCCTGCAGGGTGATGGAATCTGCCACTGCTGCGATGAAGGAAATCAAGACAAGTAAGATGCGTTTTCTCTGCCAAAAAAGTGTATGCAGACCGCTCTGAGTTTCTCAACACGTTCATGGCCTCTTATAATCCTCCTTTAGACACCCCGAATGATTTCTCACCACCTTTTTGGCGTTTCGGGCTTCTGTTTGGTGATATAAAACCAGGCAGAAGTGTTTCGAAGTTCAGGTGCTTGTTTAAAGTTGTCAGAGAGTAAATGTTTTCCTTTGACTGCTGTTAAACTGGACAGACTAGAAGCAGCCTTCCTTTCAGCCACACAGTGCTGATATGACTGGGCAGGCTGTGTTTGCCTAGTGCCAGCGTCTGCTGGATTATGTCACACAGTCCCAAGCAGTGTTTACACAAAGCAGCAAACCCAAGACCTTTGTTGGTTTTTGGCCTAGTTAATGTATTGTCATGAATGAAAAGTTTTTAAAAAGTCTTTACGTCATTAGAAGTGTAAAGTGTCCCTTTGTCACACGTGAACACACCATAGCACAGGGGATGGTTCCTTGTTCAAGGGAACCTCAGTGGCGCCACTGGCAGTCCTGGCACTCAGCACCCTTAGATCACAGGGGTAACCCCCTAACCACCAGACGACAAGCTGCCCCAGCATCAGACCAACTGCCTAGAAAGAAAACAAGAAGGCTCTTTACGCTGGGTTTTGTTATGCTGTCATTGCAGTCCCACCCAAATCAGAGGTCTAGTGGTTAGCGGGTTGCCCTGCAATCAGAAGGTTGTGGGTTCGAATCCTAAGACTGCTAGTCGCACCTCTGAGGTACCCTTGAGCAAGATAGCGTCTCCACACATTGCTCCCTGTGCGCTGTTCCTGGCTGGCTTCCACTTGGTGAATGGGGTAAGAACAGAGAACAATTTAATGTTGTTCACACAGTGGTGTGGTGTGTTCATATATAACAAATGGATATTTTACTTTTAAATCATCTAGATTTTGGCCTAGCTATTGACTCTTGCATGTTTCAAAGGAGTAGTCATGGTAGCCTTATCTTGACTTTCAACAAAGTTCAAGAAATGTTCTTAGCTCAAGAAAGTGTATGACTAGCTTCTGTTTCATTCATTCGGCAGGTTACAATGCTTAATGCTTAAGACAGTTGTGTATAGAGAAAAAACAATGAGCTTAATGACAGCAGGACTCATGTCGCTTACATAAAATCATTAATTAAAACTCTGTATGTTCTCCAGTCTTGCTTGGCACTTTTTCCCACATTCGGAACAGTAGTAGAAAATGAGAAATATTCTTCACTATGTCCGAGGTATGTTCTAGCTGTTGTTACCTTTTTCACTGATGTGTCAGTAATGAGCATGGCCTCTCCCAGAGGAGCACCTAGACCATGTCATCCTATTAGCAGTTTATTTTCATGTCATCCTATTAGCAGTTTATTTTCATTAGCATCATAATATGTTAGTCACAGTGGGTCACATGCTACAAACTTTAAAGCCTGACACAGTCAAAGAAATCTTGATATGAATTTACTGGAGCACTATGCAGCCTCTATGCAAAACACACACTAACGCGTATAGAAGTGAATATGGTCTCTTGCCTTCGTAGGCTGCTTCCACTAAACGTTTCACAGGCAGTACCTCGCTGCACTCTAGATTACGTTGTGCTGGAAGCCAGCCTGCAAGATAAAGACTTCATGCAAAGTAGGAATGGTATTTTGGCCATAAACCTTTAGGCCATGTGCAAGTAACTAACAATAAGAACAAGAAATATTCTTTAAGCTGACCAGGTTTGGGTTTATGGTCCATTTCTAAAGCTAAAGGTACAAACAAGAGTTCTTTGGAAAGATACCATATATGAACCACTTTTGGTTCCATCTTTCTGAAAACCATGTTTTAAAACGAGACATGTATGTGTGAAGAGACGTTTTTGGAATCTCCAAATAATGCAAAGATTCTCTACCAATTAAATTTCCTTGAGCCACGTGTCCTAGTCAGGAAGTATTCAGGAAGCTTTGTTTTTAAGAGTGTATTCAGGGTATTTTGTGTGGTGTAACACAAGCTTGTAAAACTGGTGATGTTTTAGTAAATGGTCTAACCAGAATGTCATTTGAACATAGTGCTAACATGCACAGGCAGGCAGTGCTGTGTGATTAGGGGTGGATGACATGGCATCGCATCACAATAACATTTTTTTGTTTTTTTGAGATTTAAGTTACAGCAGTAAAAAACATTGGTGCCGCGTATAAATGATTATGTTGCTGGGCAATATTTAGTCTCTCAAATCACTGTTTCCAGAAAGTCTGGTGGAGTCACTCAACATGGCCAAGGACCATCTAGTTTGAATAAAATGATACAGTTTGACTTGCATAATGTGTAAAGGCAAGACATTGTCAAAACATTGCTGCAGTAAAAGCAGACACTCACATGAAGCAGTTCTGTATACAATGGCTTATCTGCCACTGAAAAAATGTAGGAAAAATCTTGAAGACCTTTTAGCAAATCTTTGTGTTGCAGAGCAAACAATCGTTTACTACTGGTGAGTAGATTTCATTTAGTTTGATAAACAAAAGGTCGTTTCATATCGCGCTGATAAAAACTGCTACCCGGAAGTGTGCAGAAATGCGGATAGTTAATAGCAGTGTAACTGTTACACTGTAAGATGATCTGAGGCTCAGATCTGTCTTGGCTCAATTCGGCTTAACAACCACTCCCTCTCTCACCACTTTAGCTTAGACTGTTTTTCTTACATTGAATTCCCAGCTCATAAAAATAAAGTGACTGTGTTCTTCTTTCACACTCGCATTCAGGTCCGGTTTCTACATGTGAGGTTCTGCAACCTACACTAATTAAGGATGGAGTGCAGAGACACAAATAAAGCCCTTTAACTTGCTCGAGGCAAAGAAGGCACTCCCTTTCTCATTATTAGTCAAATTAACCCTTAGAACTCATAGCGTATTTATAAAATCTGATTTCATCAAATAATAACAGTTTAAAACCAGTGTTTGCTCTCTCACACACTCTTCGTTTGCTGCACTTTCACTCTCCTCACCTGAAACTCAGCCACTCTCGTGATCCCCTCCCTCTGTAGCTTTTCCCCACACACTATTCTGAAAGTTCTCCTTGGTGACTCAAAACAAAAGAAGTGTGGGCATTTTTGTTCTTTATGGGCATTTATGTGTGAGGTAAAGCTAGGCAGTATGAACAAAAATTTTTATCACTGTATTTTTCAAAATTATACTGGTTTCATGGTATAAGATGGTATTAAAACTCCAGCTGCACGGATCTTTCATAAATGGTCATCTCTCAGCAAAACATTTTTGTTCATGGAAGTTCCACCGGTCTTTTGTGAATCGCAAGACTTCAGATGTCAGAGGAGCCTTGTCTGGACTTCCTGTGTCTTGTAGAATTAAAATTATATAAAATAAACATGTAAAAATGCCAAATATTCTTTTATTTTATGTGATATACATAAAATACATGCAATGTGAAGCTTGGAGGGGAGTGGTGGTTAGTCACTGTGCAGAAGGAAGGTGAGAGACACGGAGAAGCAGAGAAGCAGGAGTCTCGGAGCTCCCAGAAGTGGAGCAGTACACACAAGCTGGTTTAGCACTGTTTTTACTTCTAAAATCAAAATAACTCAGCAAAAATGAGTCTAAAACCCAGACTGAGCGTCTGCCAGGAGTGGAATAATGCATACGAGCTGGTTTGGCACTGCTTTTTACTTCTAAAATCAAGTGTAACTTCTGAAATCAAGTATAAGTATAAAATCAAATATAAAAGGAGTCTAAAAACCAGAATGAGCGTCTGCCAGGTGCTTCTTTTCTCATTGGAAGATGAAAAAAAATACAGAGAACAGAGAGGGGTTGGGGGACAGGAGCTGAACCAGGGAGTGTGTGATAGAATGTTTACACTTGGTAGAAGTATTTATTTATGGTTTTTAACTTTCTTTGTATGGTTTGCTTTTCTTTGTCTCGTTTGATCCTGTTGATATACAGAATCATACACATATTGTCAGAATCAGACGAAATCGAACTAAACAGCAGGTATATTAATATTACTGTATATGAAAGTATTTTTGAGAAATTATGAAATTGCACAAAAATACACTCCCTAAAAGTAATATTTTATGCTCTATAATCCACACGCTGTTTATCTGCCATATTGCTCTATCTATCACTATTGCAAACACCAAACCTCTTAAACCATGAGCATGAAGACAAATTGGAGGAACTTCTATATCAGGAGTTCTTTATAATTTACCATTTGTTGCACTTCCAGCATAGATACGTCTCCTGCATTATAAGACTTAAAATATGTGCCTTTCTTAGGACATTTGGCTATATTGCAAGGAGTGAGGCAAATTTTGTGCCCTCATGTGCAAGCTCAATAGTCTCTCTTAGTGCATTTCTGAATTCAGGGTCCTTTTAGCATCTTACAGTCCCTAACATTATTCTCCATGCTACTTTAGTGTTCCCCTAAAACCACCCTAACTATAATCAAACTAGCTATAGAAGTCAATCCATGATGGACACACTGGCTATACTGTAGAGTGTGTCATGTTTGTGATGAAAGTCTCTTAATCTGACACTGAGGTATTTCTTGTCAGTACTGTGGCATTGTCAGGTATTGATACGGTCAGACAACATGGCTGTGGGTTTCTGTAAAAATGGTTGTATGATTTACAAATGGCCACCACAGTTCTCAGCCCCTGCTGAAATCTGGCAAAAGAGCAAGTATGTGTCACTCTGTGCCTCTAACTGCATGCAAATTTGGCCTTGTATGCAGAACCATATCATTTTACATAACATTCATAACTATGCTCTCAAAACAAAACAGTATTTAACTGTAATCTTTTGTGACAGAATCTGTCACTGGGAGGGTTCCCCCAAGGGTAAGTTTTCAGTTCCTTCAGTTAGTGAACATGATTATCACATGTATTCTGTTCACATGTACATCTATTTTTTTAGATTGTATTTTATAAGTATATAGGAAAGGAATAACATCTGCCATTTTAGCGCTGAAGTTGTTGGCTTTGATTTAAAAGCCCTTACTTTATTTGTGCCACTAAACCCATTTTTGGATTTGATTACCTGCATTGAGATCAATTGCAGTATGGTGGGTGAGAGATTTGTACTAATTCTGGTTAGGAACATGCGCAAGCACCAGTGTGATAAATTTACACATTGTCATGAAACCATTTAGGCAGGATGTGATATATTTTTTAATATGTGTGTATATAAATAAAAACATGAATGCAACTTGCTTTTGTAATGCATTAGATTTTAGAGCAAAAATACATCAGCATTGTTACATTACAAAACCTTTCATTAAATACCCAGTTCTGCAGTATGCAAAGGTTTAAGCGTCCTGGATCTAATTTCATGTTTTGATTTCCTAAGCGAAATTAAGTACGTCATCTACAGGGAAAAACAAAAAAAATAATACTGCTCTTTTCTGATCATTTTAGTGCAAAATTTGTTTTAAATTTATTATGTTGAATTTACCACATTGGGGGGTTTAATCTAAAAATGCTTTTTATATGTTCTATTCTTTATATGCTTCTATTTTTGCTTATGATACATTTTATTTACGCAAATAAACAATGATTGTGGAATACAATATGCAGAAGTGTGTTAAGGGTAGTGGATGTGTGCTTATTGCCACCTGGAAAGTTAGCAAATCATAGAAGATCACCAGGAGTGCCCAAACCATTTTGCACATGACAGTGTATTATTCTACATATATCACTATATATACATACAGACCCTTTCCAAAAAATTAGAATATCATGGAAAAGTTGATTTATTTCCATAATTCCATTCAAAACATTACAC
>JBBPCY010018158.1:0-15031 GCA_037974405.1 Brachyalestes nurse
GGGAGAGGGAGAAAGGAAGAGGAGAGAGAGAGAGAGACACGGAGAGAGAGAGAGAGAGACACTGAGAGAGAGAGAGAGAGAGAGAGAGAGAGAGAGAGAGAGAGAGAGAGAGAGAATGTGTTTTACAGCAGTTTGTGCTGTTGGCTCGTGGTCAGTTCTGTCAGCTGATTCTGCATTCCTGCAGTCTCAAACAACTGTACACACACACACACACACACACACACACACACTCTCTTAGCACAAACACATGCAATAAAACGAAGTACAAAGTAACATGGTTATGAATACACTTAGCTTGGGTTTTTTTATATATATATTATATATAGTTGTTATATTAGTTATAACAGTAATAATAAAGGCAGATCTCTTTCTGATAATAAGCCTCTGTTCTGTGTTTGCTCTCAGAATGAGGAGGGTGTGGAGCTCCTCTCTGGACGAGTGCTGAGGTGAACTGGGCGGGTTTGTCTCTCCGTTTCTGTCTGAAGAGTGATTTACCTCATCACAAACACAGACCGAATACCTGTCAGACGAAGGCCAAAGGTGTGTGTGTGTGTGTGTGTGTGTGTGTGTAAAACTCTCGGCCAACATTCCCATCTCTCAGCTCCTGCTCGGATGAGTGTCGTCCCCGACTGTCTCCCATCCAGCTCTTGCATTCTTTACTCGGCAAGTCACAGCAGCCACAGACTCCTGATCTCCGGGTCAGAGCAGCTCCGCGGCAAATCTACTGAGCTCAGACAGCCTTCAGGCCTACAGGGGCCATGTTCATCCAGACATTTGAGAAAATACCTCCAGCAACCAGAATCACTCCAATTAGCATTACTTATAACCCACCAGTCAGCATAACGTATGTCCCACCAATTAGCATTGCTCAAATATCACTAATTACCATTATATCACACCAATTAGCATTGCATATATCCCAGTAGTTAGTATTAGTCATGTCCCCCAATCAGCATTACTTATATCCCTCCAATGTATATCCCAGTAATTAACATGACTAGTATTCCACCAACTGGCACTGATCATATCCCACCAATTACCATTACCTAGACCCTCCTAATTAGTATTACTTCTATCCTACCAATTAGCATTTTCAAATCCTACTAATCAGTGTTTCCTACATCCCATTACTTATATCCCATCAGTTACCACCATTCAAATCCAACCTATCCACGTTACCTATGTCACACCAATTAGCATTACTCATATCCCACCAATTAGCATCCTGCAAATTGGACCAGACATGCCTCAAACTGTACTGAGAACTTATGTAGACTAGAAACAGCATTATCTGCCATCTCAATGTCCTTAATTTGGTCTTTTTAGTCTACATTTTACTGACCAGTTTAATTTGTTCTGTCAGAGATGGGGATTTGAGATGGCGACTGAAATACAGAAATACAGAAATATTGTTTAGTAAATACACTAGCTATCTAGCATTTGACACAGGAAGTCTATGAAACGTGGAGATTTAAGACCATATCTTCGTTTTGCATCATAACCTGAAGATGAAGAGTTCCCTATACTTTCAGCTAAGGTTGGCATATGTGGTCCTTTTACCTTTGTAGGAGAATTCATCCTTTCTAAACTAAAGCAAAAGCTAGCAAACAGTAAATAATGTTAACAAACTGGGGTCCTCAGAGAACATCTATTAAAACATGTATTGTCCATTAAAAAAATGACCATTGGTAACATGACCATGAGAGCCTTTATATTTCAGCCCCTGTATGTTCATTGCATCAAATAAGTCAAGATTTCAAAAATGAAAGCAGAAGCAATAGAAAGCTGAGAAGGAAAATGAGCTGATAATTTGTTTGGTGCCCATTAACACATAGCTACCTGGTTACCATTACTTGAGCACTGCCTGATGTAGCTAAAAGGTTAAGTGAACTTGCAGGATCATTGTTATTTCACTTTAATACATTAGATAAACTGAAATGAGATGAGTGGAATTTGGGTCCAAATATAATTAACAGAACTGTAGCCAGCTAGTGCACACTGGCAACCTATAAACTAGCTTGTTGACTACTCCACCCTTGTGATAGATAATTTAGTAGATAATATATTTGCAGTGAAAATATTCATGAAACTAACATGTTTTCAGGTTAAGGCTCATATAAACTGACTGAGTATTTTAAAATATTCTCTTTTAGAATGTAAGCTGCTAGCTAATCACAGTGTTAGTCTTAACAACACTAGACCACACTAGAGCTACCAATGTTTAAAGTTTGTGTCATCAAATGGGTTTTCTAGGTTTGTAGGCATTTTAGATTTGGGAGTCAATATTGCACTCTTTCATGGGGCCCAGTTTCTAGCAGAACTGCTAATGTTAACCTACATTACCTTTCAAGCAGGGTGGCCGAGTGTAGCTTGGACATAATCAAGCTTAGTTAAGGCATTTATAAGGCGCTCAAAGCTCTTGGGTGATAATCCACCCTCGCAGCAGCAATGGCTTTGAATAAGTCTGAAGAACAGAACTAAACCTAGTAGCTGATTTAGCTAAGCTACAGTGCTATTATATTAGATATTGCATTTACTCAACTTCAAATGGTTAACTATTATGCTAACTAGGTACACAAATCACAGATAGCTTGTAATTTAAAGCATAATAGTAGGCCCTCGCTGATGAAATAAATGTTAAATTCTTTTAGCAAAGTAGAGAAACAAAGCACCATAACAAGACATAATATGGACTGGAAACTTGTTGGGTGTACATGGTTGGATGCACTGTGTATAAATACTTTGTGAGGGAGCCTCAAAAGCAGGACACTAATGGTTTTTAACTGATGCAGCAGCGTCCCGGTGTTCAACACCGATTATAGTTAATGTCTCTAAAATGTTGCTGAATAGAATTTGGCCAAACCAGCCTTGACTTTGGGTTGTGACAGACGAAGATAAATTCGGCCTACAGCATCAAAGCCCATATGTACCACCACAGCTACGTCTTTAACCCGTCAAAACCATTTACCCCCACACCCAAGAGGATCCACTCAAACAGAACGCCAAGCCTGGCACAAAACATATTTTCTTTCACGTGAAAATAAAATGTTTCTCCTGCTCCTGCTTTGCATTTTATTTAGTAGAATTTCTGGTGAAATTACTGCAGCGGCATACAGATGACATAATAGAAGAACCCCAGCTGGGTCCATGATCATTTGCCTTAGAAAAGAAAGGCACTCCAAGATTCCCCCTCCACACTGGGGGTCTCCCCACAAACGCTGTGACCTTAGGTACATTTCTAGCAGCAGTTCTTTGATCCCTCAGTTTGACTCAGTAGCCTACTATATCTCAAGATCTTCATTTCACAACCACATTTCTACCATTTGAGTCAGCCACTGAATTTGGACAGCCACTAGATGGCTAAGCGTAGCTTGATTGACATAAACTAAGCTATTGCTAACAGTAAGTAATATTAGCAAATGTTATCTGATCTGACTTTTCTACCAGTGTGGTCTGCTAGGTAGCTAAGTTTTGTTAATTTGTTTTTGCTATTTTTGGCTAAAGTTTCTATTGATTTAAGTAATTTAAGTATTTTTTGTGATGGCTAATATTAGTTGTCTTACCAAACTAGCAGTGTGGTCTCAAGCATAGCCTGCTTGTTATAAGCAGTTTGTTCTGTTAGGTCAGCAACCTAGCATGCTAAGTAGTGATCGACCGATATTGATGTTTTATTACTGATACCGATACCAATTATTTGCATGTTTATGTGCCCGACAACCGATATTCAGAACCGATATTTATTTACTATTATACTTCTGTTTTTGACACAATGATTACAACACAACTGAACAAACTGTTTTATTAGGTATAGGTATTTTTTGTTGTTTTAGATTTTGACCCCATGCTTACATTCATTTTGCGTTCTTTGCAAACTGCCAGCCCTGGCAATGACGTGAAGTAAGTCCAAACTTCACTTTGCTGTCTATTTTTTCTTCCGGTCATCTTAAAAAAAAAAAATTTTTTTTAAAAGTGCTGAACGTTAGCAGTCTTTCATGTTAAATTTAATATTCATATTACAACAATAAAAATATTTTATGAAAAGCATGAGCAGCAACACTAACATTACCAGTATGCAAAATAAATATAGATTGTCTGTTTTCAAGCACAGGAGTCATCAACTTTGCAGAAATGTAACTTCCTTTTAAACTACAGTTTTATTAGGTTTATAAAGCTGTTTATAGGCTAAAGAGTGAAGAATAATTTGCTGGATAACGTTAATTTACTGAATAATCTGAAATATTGAAGTATAACAAACAAAACAGTTTTTTTTTAATTGCTGGTATATTCTGATATCACAATTACGTTTTTGAAAAAAAAACTTTTTTGTCGTTGTAGATTTTGAAATGCGTGCTGACAAAGCGCATTCAATTTCTTAGTTATATTTAGAAGATATTTATTACAGACCGATCGTATATTAAATACAGCGCTTTTATTGACAGCATGTGCTTATTAATGGCTGCATGTTATTTAATTCAGGCAAAGTTATGTCTTATTTGTGAAAGGATTTGAAGGATTATCTTACATGACTGAGTTTGTCTTTATTTCTTGGAGCCAAGCTGCATGAACTACATATCAGTCATTTATGTAACATCTAATTTGTGCATTAATAGCTGTTATGTTAAATAAAGTTTACTAAATATAGGAAAGCAAGTTTTTTGCACGCAGTTGTTGTTTCCCTTCTGACGCCTTGCTGCAATGGTGATCATGCGCGTAATTCTCAAAACACCCACAAGATGGCAGTGTTTATCAGTGAGCCCGAAATTACAAAACCGATAACCGATTATGGTAAAATGCTTAAATATCGGGAAAAATATCAGTAAATCGATATATTGGTCGATCTTTACTTATAAGCAATTAGTAAAACTATGAACTCTGTTCTGTATTTGATTGGAAGCCAGTGTAAGGACCTGAGGATCAAAGTAATGTGCTCTCTGTTCTTGTTTTAGCATCTAGTAGCAGCATTTTGAATAAGCCGTACTTGTCTATCAGGGGTGTTTTTGAGAAACCAGAATCTTGATTTAGTTACAGGTTTAATGTGATCGCTGACACTAAGATACCAATCCATGATTACACCAAGGTTTTTGGCCAGGGCTGTAGTTTTTATTGATCTAGCTTCCAGATATACACGATCTTTTTGTGCCCCAACAGAATTATCCCTACCTTGACTATATTTAACTGAAGGGAATTTTGCTGCATCTAGCCGTTTCCTTTTTTGAGGCATAAATACTATGAGTCTTTAGACTTTAAGTCATTTGGTGAATGAATTATAGATCTTATTCTCGTCTGCTTAGCTATGATAAGCCACCTTATACTATAGGAGAATTTGAAGGAAACCTGTAAACAAAAGGGGCCATAGAAGGGATCCTTTTGGGACTTCATATGGTAGTATGGAATTATCTGAGTTACAAGTGTCTACAGAGAGCTCAACACAAATTTTCGTGTCTGTCCAGCAGTATTTTGTGATCAACCCTGTCAAAAGCTGCACTAAGATCTAGCAGTACCTTTTCCAGTTCTCTTACCTGAGTCTGTATTCAGAATGTCATTTAATACACCTATCAGAGCTGTTTCAGTGAAAGAGTAATTGAATTCAATTACTGATTACTGGGTTGGTTAAAAACCTCTTTCTCAGGGACCTTGCCAATAAAATAGAGATTTGAAACAGGACTATAATTGTTAAATGTGAAGGAATCCAGGATCCCCTTTTTCAGGAGGAAATATCCCTGAGAGAAGTGAGCCCTTCACAGTTTTTAGAATTTTAAATGTGATCTAGCTAAAAAGACTGAGAGTAGAGTTTCAAGACAGCAAATAGATGGCTTCAGATGTAGCACAGTATCTCCATCATTAGCTGTACGTTCTGAGATTGGGAATGTTACTAAAAACTTTGTTGTTTCGCTGCTTGACTGGATGGAACTTTTCAATGGAAAAAATACATTACATATTTTAGCTGATGGGAACTCTGGAGGTAACTGGGAATTTGTTGGCCTATCTACCGTGGCAAACATGACTGTTGTTTAGGTTCTTATTAATAATATTTAGAGAAATTAGATTATCTGGCCCTGCTTGACTATAAATATAGAAACTTTCTTTGAAAATGTCATTTAATTCCATTGTCTCTTCTGAGTAATTGTCACTGTGGTAATTTCTCCATGGTGTTTTCTGTTTACCAACATTTATTTTAGCCTTCACAGGTGCAATTGTATTTAAAGACACTGAGAACTTCACAATGAGTTAAGGCAGTCAGCCACATACTATTGTACTAGGTTACACAGGCATGGCTTTCATAGATACTGTGCTGCTACTCCTATTAATGTACCTCTTTTTGACACTAAATCCTTAACATTCACATTGAGACCCTTGCCAATAACCAAATCCCTACCAACCTACCAGACTTATTTATATTCAGGGAGCATTTTTGCCCCTGAATAGCTTGCTTGTTAAGCCGGGCATGTCCAAATTCTGGCCCGGGGGCCAATTGCGGCCCGTGTTCAGATTTCCACCGGCCAGCAGCCTGTGTCATAAAATCAATGTTGACCACAGTATAAAATACACATGTTCAGAAAAGCTATTTTATATTTCACCAGAAGATGGCAGCAGTTTGTGGCTGCACTCTCGCTGCATGACCCTTGTTTGACCATTTCCAGCCCATTTCTAAAATGGCGACTGTAACTAAAAAAGGAAAGTTAACAGTGAAGGCCGCAGCTTCCAGGACAAGTGGAAATTGGAGTATTTTCAATCAAATTTTGTCTGGCAGCCCGTTTTTCCATTTCGTATTTTTGATCCAAGCCTAAAATTGTCATATCATTAATAGTGAAAGTATGTAATGTTCTAAATAAACCTAGATATGTTCAATCTTCTCTAAATGTTTTCTTCATTTTATGTGGTCTTCAAATATGAAAGGCAGAGTGATTTAGGTACAAACATGTTTAGAGTTCATAAATAGTTCATTTGCATTTAATGTTAATGGTTCAAAGAATGTCTGGCTGAATGGTCAGCCCCCAAACATTTTCAACTCACCAAATCTGGCCACCCCTGTTTTAAGCTTATGGTGGGCTATTGTCAAAAGAAAGATGGATGGAATGAGATGCTTAAGAACCATCTAGGTTCAGTCGGTGCACATATGATAATTTCCTTTTTTTCTGTCATGTCTTGGGCCTATGTGGTCTAAGGTTGGGCATACAGCAACCTATGGGCAAAGACATGCACATCTAGCATATACTAAATTAAATTTTGGACCTGTGTGAGGTAGCATGCACTTTGTAGTTTCATGTTACACTCTGCAGTTTGTATTATTTCACTTGTCATGTGCATGAGACAATATTTGAATACATTTACTCTTCTCCAGAACTATGACCTTATCTGGGTTTATGGATACAGTCATAGAACTTGTGCGGTTTGTGGGACGTCTGGCTGCTGAGGGGCTACGCCTGGAGAACTGCCATGTCCTGCTCCTCAGCCAAACCCTCGTCTTCTATGAGACGGTAAGCCAATATTAGGTTGGATAGTTTTTATGGCTGTAAATTTGTTTTACAATTGCGAATTTTTTAAAACCTAATTTTGTGTTAATTTTGTGTTGTCAATTGAGGTTTTAAATTATCTTTTAAATCAGTGTGCTCGTGTTGCTTGTTTTTAGGTATGTGATATGTTTGTGAAATATGGCTTGCCCCTGGTCATCATGCCTCCAGCTGGTGTGTTTTATCCTGCTCTCCTCGCCACAGATTCGCTAACTGTGGATCGACTGGGCTACATTATGTACAGGTAAGTTATGTAAATGTTCTATATGAATTTATTTGTAGTTTAAAGAAAAACTTAATACATCTACAGTAACCCCCCTGCTTTTCGCAGGGGTTATGTTCCAAGAGCACCTGCGTATAGTGAAAAAACGTGTTGTTGTGTTGGGGAAAAAAATGGCCTAAAATGGCTATTTTTATATTGTAAAATATTGTTTTTAGGAGTATTGTATGGCTAAATATTGTAAACTATACTTTGTGATCAGCGATTGTTTATATTGACAATTGGTTAGTGAACCATAATAATTTGTCCCCCGTCTTGTTTTGTTTTTTTTTTTTTTTAGATACCGAAAAAATCTGACCTTGGCCAAAAAGCAGGAGCAGCAGAGTGAGGTAATAGAGATTGTATTGTAAAGCCAAAGTGCAGTTATGCCATGAATGCCAATCTATTACTGCAAGTGTTTTGTTTTTTAATTATTCACTAATACTGGGTGAATTAAAAGGACCTTCAAGCTATGCTTGAGAATCTGTAATTAAGGTATTTTAGGCTCTTGATAAAGTCTCTCTTTTTTCTTCTGCTGTTAAAAAGAGGAAAAACACCAGATAGTGTCCTAGAGGGGCCTTAGGGCATAGCAAAGAAAAGGACATCCCACAGAATAAAAAGACACCTGCTTATTCGGGTTTTGTTAAAGATTGTTTTACATAATCATAATCCTTTCTTTGATGTAAGGACATCCTGTTTACAGTTTGTCGAGCTACCGATGTTCATAGTTTTCTAACTTCTGTGTCTCAGGGGAGTCAAAATAAAGCGTTTATTTCTAACCATTTAATCACAGAAAAAATAATGCGTAAAAAAAAAATCTGAGTGATTGCATGCTGGTGTGACTTTAGATCCGTTCTTGCCACCGTGGCTTTGTAAAATGGAGAACAGAGACGAGAATGCGCTGTTTGGGCCAGTGAATGGAAAGTTTGTTTATTAAAAAAACAGCTTGATGGAATGGTTGATCATTCTCTGCAATATATACAATAAGGAATTTCCATACCATCAGAGTACATAAAGTCCTAAAATATCACCTCAATGCATAGCCTTAAGCAGCTAACCTGGCGGTCCAAGCTAGCACAGCCCTTGATACTTTTTTGCTTTATGCATTATGCATGTTGTGATCCATCTGCCTGAAGTCAAATCCTGTCTCCTAGAGTGCACAAACTTCTTAAAACTATCTCTTTATTTCAGGGGTGTAATAAATACAGTACAGTCAATTAGAGGCGTTTTAATACAATTAATATTTCTTATCATTGCAGCGAACATTTCACATAAGCAGTGGTATATATGAGGAGTTCAACCAGCGTTTAGTGGCCATGGTGAGCTGTCTGTGGAACTCCAAGTCGTTCTTGCCTGGCACGGGCATTGAGATTGATGAGCACCTACTCACCCAGACTAGAGTGGCTGAACATTGGAACCACTTTGACCTTGTTCACCACCCAGCCTTCTTCAAGTATGCCATTGAGTTTCACCAAAAGGTGAGTCTGAGATTTTGAGTTCAGTGACTCTGAAGTCTTGTTTTGTGACAGCAACAGATATTGAGAACAGGTCCAATGGCACAGTCAACAGTGAGCTATCACAGGCTAGAAACCAAGTGCATAACACAGGGTTCCCATGGGTCCTTGAAATCCTTGAAAGTTTGTGAATCTGAACAAATGAGTTCAAGGCCCTGGAAAGTTTTTGAAAACAGGCATAAAAAGACACTGTCCTTGAAAGTCCTTCGAAATTTCATGGATGACGACTGCTGTCAACGTGTTATTTTGCCACCACAAGTTTGTTTAAAATTATGCCTATGCCGACTTATAATTTGCGAAAGTTCATTTGGTCTTCGTTCTTCTTCTGTAGATTTTCGGCATTACATTATTGTTTCCTGTATGTAGTCAACGTAACGTGTGCGTAGCCGCTTGCAGAGCAAGCACACTGTTGTTCTTCTTAAGTTTTATCTTTATTTTTTATTCCGTTCACCCATTTTTTGGCCCGCTACTCCTTCCAGGGCTTTCGAGATAGAGACACTGTTCCAACTCTGACATGTCCAGACCAATCTCGAATAGCATGCTTGTTCACAGCTTTATGCTACGGCTTCTCGTTCGTTTGTTATTAGTTTTTCCAGCGAAAAAATTCACATAGGGAATGAATAGGGCTCAACTTTCAGATAGTCCTGCTTGGACACGCTTTGTCCAAAACCCACCAAACTTCCTGTGATACTTCAGCCCAACTTCCCCGACACACAAACGCAGTCGGTGATAACCTGCACTCATCTTTTCCTGAAATATCCATCAACAAATAATACAAGATAGTGGTCATGTGGTGTGCTTTTTTTCATTGATGGACTAAGTAGGTGAGAGCTGACAAGTTTTGTCAGTAATCGTATAACTTCAGACTACACCTGTACATAGGCATGATAAAATGGCCAATGAGTAGTTCCTGTGATCTCATTACTTTGTATAATCCTTGTATGGGGATCCTTAAGTTACGACTCAGATCTGTTCCTTCGACAGTGATGTAACCTGAATTTTGGTGTGAGTCGAAACACACTCTAGCCTAAGTTACCTACATATCCTAACGCAGTTGTAAAATCATAAAAACAAAACTAAGCCAGAGAAAAAGAAGGGAAACTCCTTCACTCATATATTCTTACACTGCACCAAACTAGTTCGCCCGCGTAGTCCGTAAGTACGAAGCTAGTGGTGGGAGTGAGTTTTGTAAACTTGAAATTTCGCATGTCAAGGCCATTGTAAATTGATCCCCTGTACATTTTAGTAACATTCTAATTTGTGTGAATATTTAAGTAAATATTTCAAATATTAACCAGAACTAGCATTTTATCTTGTTAATTAATGTCCTGGTTATATTATCCGCAATTCGTTGTATATTGTATAATTTTCCCTATTAAAAGACAAATTCTGCCTTTTTTCTGTAATCATTTCTTAGAAATAAAACTGAAAATGTTCAGTAAACTTAATGAGTGTTTGGTTATTTTGAAAGACTTTTTATTAATCAAGACAACATTTTAGAAGCCATGCATGCAAGAACTCCCATGACAGCTACATAAATGCCCCCACCTCCACACACACAATTAATGTGCAAGAATTGAGCAGATTGTAAAATGCTTATTGTGCCTGTAAAGTTGAACAAGGAGACTGTGATATTACTGTATATTTTATGGAAGAGCTGTTGATACGGAATTATATTTTATTATTCATGGGAGCTTCATTAAACTTAGCTTTCATCGTGTTTAATACCAGAACCTTTTTTGGTCCATATTGCTCTTAGTTCTGTTCTAAGATTCTATGTAGAAAAATTAATATTTATGCTTGCTTCTTTTTTATCAAACAGTGCTGGCCAGGGAAGAAAGGTGTGGACCTAGCCTCCATAAAGGTAATGCAATTAAGAGTTTATTAATAAGAGCATGAATGCCTGTTGAAGTGTTTAATTTTTACTCAGCTTCATGTGACTGCTCTACAAGGTCTTTGACATTACTATTATTGTGAAAGCATGTTTATTCTGGATGTTCTGTCTTCAGGTTGGAAAACACTGGAACTGGTACATGGAGTTTCTATTCAGCCAGGGCTTTGATGGTCTCAATGACTTCATCCAGGTTAACACTTTACACAGCAGCTCCTCCAGTTCTAGTAGCTAGTAGGTAATGGTCATTATTCAAACCAGTGCTGATGATGATCAGAAGACCATGTGTTACTTGTGAATGCAGCACAGGAACAATTTTATTATGGCTCTGTGTTTCAGCTGTCATGTAAATATTTTAAAGCCTCCTCAGAGAAAAACACAGTGAAACTGTAAATAGAAATATACAATATTTTACTTGTCTGTATTGAGTGTATTTGTACTTAACTTGTGTCCATTTTTGTTCATTATGATTTTAAAAAGGAAAAAAACACCTAATTTAGTCATTCCTATTTCATGTGTGTTGGTTTTCAGGTATTTTTGAAAGATGTCAGAGCCTGAAAGTGTCTTCCTTTTGATGATTACACAAAGCTACATAGACTGTCTTTTATTTATTTTTTAAAAATGATTTCTCAAATAATGGTTAAATCTCAGTATTCTCAATATTTCATACTCATGTTTTTTGCCATTTTTATTCATTTTTGTCTGTCCTATTTTCTGTTTTTAGAAAAGCAGTACATCAAATGCATGCAGCAATTTCTCTTTATTTGCCATTAAAGTTTGTTGCCCTACCATACCCAACTGTATGTTTTTAGCCTAACTGTCAAGAGTGGAGTTCACAAAGTCTTTAAATCTGAACAAAATATTAAGTGTGATTATTGTTTTAATTCCAGATTCCAGGAGTAAATATTTAGTGGCAGCTGGTGGCCTATTAGTTAGGGAGTTGCCCCTCCAACCAGAAGGTTGTGGGTTTGACTCTCTGGACTTTGTGACACCACTGAGGTACGCTTGAGCAAGGTACCATCCCCACACACTGCTCTCTGGGCACCCCTCCTTGGTGACAGCCCACTGTTTCACTTGGTGAATGGGTTAAATGCAGAGAGACTTTTACGTTGTTTACACAACAACGTAAAAGTGAATATTTACAGTTTATATTTAATATTTACAAAATAAGCTTGATGTTCTACAAGTGTTTGGCCAAAATGCACTAGTACCTCTGATAAATCATCACCTTCTCAACTTTATTAACCTAATATCTTCAGCATGAATTAGATGGCTTCAGTAAAGGATGTAAGAAAGTCTTAAGTAACTACCCTTTGTATCTCAGCCAAAGCCTATGACTAACACAAGGCCAGTCCCATGTAATTGCATCATTGCTCTGCAAGAATAGAATGAAACAAGTATTAGTTCTCTTCAAGATTCAAGTTTAGCCCCCAACCTCTTAATTTATGGCAAGACTTGATAGGCCCATTGATAGCAACCCCAACACCTGGCAACTTAACTGCCAACGTACAATAGTGAAGTTATAATCCTTCACTAAAAGGATTTTCCAGTGATTGTTCAGCATTGGTTTAATTGGACTGCCTTATCTGTGACCCAACCCCTTAGCCTAGTGCACTTTTTCCCCATCAAAAGAAAAAACTGCATAAGAGTTGCACAGTGTCTGCAAAACAAACATTTTGTCATGAATAATGAAATGAACAGAATGTCATTTAAGCCACATATACATTGCAAGTAGTATGTAGCAGAATTACAAGTAATCTTACTGTTATATACATTTATATAATTAATTGCAGTAATTAATACTGCAAAATGTACATGTTGCTTAAATGTGTTATTCTGTTTGATGGATTCAGGGAGATCTTTCTAAATACGTGTATATGTGGGGATGTACGGAGCATGTGGCAGGGCATCCTGGCCATCACCAACTACAGGGCATCTCCACCTGCCTGTGACGGTAAGGCCTCCCTTCCAGACATGCTAAACCACTTCTACACACGATTTGAAGCCTAAAATGACATGGCAGCGAGGAAGTCCACCCCACCTGTCAATGACGGGGCCCTATGTCTGACCATGGTTGATGTGGAGGAAAACTGCTTAGAGTCAATCTGCGGAAAGCTGCTAGATCCGACAACATTCCTGGTTGTGTGCCCAGAGGATGTGCAGACCAGCTGGCAGATGTTCTCAGACATCTTCAATATCTCTCTGACCCCCACTGTCGTTCCAACGTGCTTCAAAACCATCGCCATCATCCCCGTGCCAAAGAAGTTGTCAGTGTCCTGCCTCAATGATTATCTGTCGCACTCAGCCAGCATGAAGTGCTTTGAGAGGCTTGTCATGAGGCACATCAAATTACAACTGCCCCCTCACTGGACCCCTGCAGTTTGCATACTGTCCCAACTGTTCTACAGATGATGCCATCACCACCACCCTACACAGGGCCCTTACCCATCTGGATAAAAAGGACACTTATGTGAGAATGCTGTTCATAGACTTCAACACTCAGCATTTAACACCATCAGTCCTTAGCATCTAATTGGGAAGCTGGGCCTGAACACTTCCTACTGCAACTGGATCCTGCAAGTTCCTTGGTGTCCACATCACGGCGAACCTCACATGGATTGTCAACACCAGCTCCATTACAAAAAAAAGCCAAGCAGCGTCTCTACTTCCTGCGGGGACTAAGGAGGGCGCGCCTTTCACCCCCAATCTTTGCCGTGCTCCTCAAAGGGACCATAGAGAGCATTCTCTGCAGCTGTATCACAGCCTGGTATGGGAATTGTAACATTTCAGGTTGCAGGACCCTGCAGAGAATTGTGAAAAGATCATCGGGGTCTCTCTCCACTCTCACGGACATTTACATCACACGCTGCATTTGAAAAGCCACCAGCATTGTGGATGATTCCACTCACCCATCACACACCCTCTTATCCCTCCTGGCAAAAGTTTTTGTAGCATACAGGCCTCCACTTCCAGAATGGGGAACATTTTCTTCCCTCAAATTCTTCCCTAGAAATGTGATTTGGAGTTGAGGGAAAGTTGCTGCATAGAGAGTGTAGCCCAAAAATAACATTACCAACATTAAAAACAAGGGACACGTGCAAAACATTTTGCTCCAAATTAGCTGTGCAAATCAACAACATTCATACATATCCATACATCTAACCTAGTAACACTTATATCCTACATTGATATAAGTTCCATTCTACGTTTCCATACCTGTGCAGAAAATCAGGCTTATGTCCATTAGCTGACAAACATACATTCACCTTTTTTCATTCACAAGCTTAATTGAACAAGGAATAAAAGAGTATTTGTTCCTGTTATATTTGCATAAAGGAACCCTGTATCTCTTCCCTGAGTTCAGAAGTATGTATTTAGAATACAACACATGAGAACTGTCAGATAAGATGCTGTTAGCCTGACTAATTACTGTCTGTTCAAAAAGCTCCTGTGGATTAAGAGCGGCCGGAGTTCCTATAATCTTGCCTGCCGTTTTGACCAGACTAGAAAACTGTTGGACTTAACCATTAGGTTCCCAAACCAATTGGAGATACCATAACGAAGTATTGACTCTATTGTCGGTTAAAAGAAGATCAACATTATATTTTTCAGACACCAAACAGGCAGAGTCTGCGCAAGAAATGGAGACACTGGTGAATTCTGGCGCTTTACCTTTATATTTTCGTCAAAGGTAATGTTTTAAACTGAGTTTTGGGAGCATATTTGGGGGCATATTTTGGGTTTACACAATGAAAATAGGCATTTTTCAGCATTTTATTTTTTTTTACCACAACAACGCAGTTTTTCACTATACACGGGGGCTCTTGGAACGTAACCCCTGCAAAAAGCAGGGAGT
>JBBPCY010018207.1:0-12500 GCA_037974405.1 Brachyalestes nurse
ATATCTGAGGTTAAAATAAACTATATTCACTGAGGGCCAGTGGGTCAAATTTCAAACCATTTTCTCTTGGGAAAATCAAGGAAGGTCAAAAGGTATTATCACACTGTAACACATTCATGTGTAATTGAGAGGAAACATGCCATTTGATTTATTAGAAAATCCTTTGATATTCCACTTTATAAAAATGTATATCCACTTTATCACACTATGTACTGTGCTACAGCAATAAGCCAGTCAAGGCCATGTGCTATTATGCTTTTATCATGCCTGGTTGTAAAGCAGTTTTTAAGACTTCATGGTAAAAACTCTGTAACAGATGTGCTTGTGTAGATTATTACTTATACAAAAAGGTGACAAAAACTAAATCATATCAGTGTACTATTTCAATTTAAGATGTGTAGCAGTAAGTTGCCACAATATTCCACCTTAAATACCGCAGTTATGGCAGTCACTCTGTTTGTTGTGTAAGACTATGTAAGACCTTTATCTTCGAGATACAGAAAAGTGAGCTGTATGACTCTTTCTCTGACGATAGAGAACAGTGTTTCAGTGTCACTCGTTAGTCTTTCAGTTTCAGTTTGTGTTTTTAATCTGCCATGAGCTGCTGCTATTGATTTTAAATAGGTTACATACAAATATAAAATGTGCAGTGGTTTAGTCAAGTTCTTGGAAATTAGTACTTAATTTTGCCTTTTTAATGCAGCAGCACTATATCAGGCTTAGTTTATTTTGAGGTGTACAAACAAACTTTCTTGTACAAATTGTAAACTGTGATGTAATTACAAAAGTACACTCAGTGTCATGCAATACCTTGAATACCAGCTCGCAGTATTCCCTCACTTGTATTACTGTGTAATATTAGAATACCGTAAAACATGCCCCAGTCAAAGTTAGGAAGTTCACTGTGTCACGTAGAGTGCCCTGGGAAGTGAGTTGAGGCACAAGCAGTAAGGTTCCAGTGATTAAATTTTATTATAAAAAGACACAGTACTAATATAAAACAAAAAGGCACAATGGCCTAAAAAAGAACACCAAACATAAGACACAAAAGGGACACGTAACTTGAGGATATAGTGAGGGTCAGTGTGATGGTTGACCAGCAACCAAGACTGAAACTCAAAGAACCTAAATACAGCACACACTCAGACTTTAACCAATCACAAAACACAGTCATTTAACTAAAACACAGGAAACCTGACACTGTGGACACAAACATACACCCATAAATTCAAAATAAAAGTCCTATAACAAAACCAAAACACAGAGACCTGACACACTGAAGTTAATTTTTTTAAACTCAAAAGAGGAAAACAAAGGAAGACCCTTTTACAGTATCATCTTGTATCATCACTCTCTCTGCAACAGTGTGCAGTTATGTGATGACCATAAGGTGACAGCTCCAGCGATTTCACTGCAGAACTACATAGTGATGTGTAATATGTTAAAGGCTAGTTAATTTTTAAAACATATTTAGAGTTACTTCATGACTTCATTACCCGTCATTTTACTAATTGCCAAGCCCACCTGTTAACTAGGTCTCCTCCTATTACATAATGCTACCAAGCTAGGAGGGTGAAGGCTAGGGATTCTCAGTGTTGGAATTATTCAGTTTTGTGCCCGTTGGCTATGAAGAATTTGAGACCTTAGATGAAAATTGTATTTGCACAATAAAAATGAGGACAGCTTAATAGGGTTGCGAAATTTGTTGAGGTGACTGGAGTGGGCTTTTCAGGTGGCAGGAGTGAGATTAGAGAGAGATTATTAATTTTGCATGGAGATGTGTGTATCTGCTGTTCCAGATCAAATTCATTACCCTGTAGACCCAAGTTTCTCAAACCAGCTCACTCTCCACTCACAGCTCATAGAACTCACTCTGTGTCTCCAATCCACTCCATATTTCATACTGCAGTGGACAATGTATTATATGTTTTGTCCATCAGGTATCCATAAAATGTACTGCACTTGTAAATTATAAAAGTATTTGACATAGAGAGACATTTCTGATAGAAAGACGGCGATATACAGTGTAGGAGGCAGATGGCAAGGAGGAACCATTTTGGCATTACAGTGAGTTAGCAATAACCCCAATGCTTCAGTTTTCTAAAGCAATTCTGCTCCCTCTCAACCTCAACCCATTCTTCTTATGAGGTGATATAAATTCAGGTACAGAACTCCAAACTTGTTTATTTTTTAAGTCATTAATACAAGGCCTACTGTGCCTGTCAGACCCTAGACTGTAGCCTAAATAGCCTATAACAGTGTTTCCCAACCCTGGCCCTGGAGGCACACTACCCAGCACATTGAGTGTTTTCATTGCTCCCAATACACATGGTCCAACTAATCAGCTTCTTAACAAGCCTTTACTGGGTTGTAGAGAGTGTATTAAAGCAGGGAAAGCACTAAGATGTGCAGAACAGGTTTCTTCCGGGGCCACTGCTCTATGTAGTTAATCCAGCCACTGGTATTAAGCCATACATTTTAACCTTCACTGCATTTTTTTCAAATGGTTGATAACACAACATCATTGGAGAGCTCAAAACACTTGAAGGAGACCTGCCAATTCCATCTGTTTGCGTTCAGTGCTGCCTAAGATCATGCTGAGTGATAAGGGATGGCTATGCTACCCTCCAAGAGAGAGTGATAAGGATTATGCTCCTTTGAAACCCCTGGTAATGACGACTGCACCATTACTAGGGAATTCATAACCTTCTGATGAGGGGTTACTCCTAGATGGTTTCATCTCCATATCATTCTTATAATTTGAATGCATACATAAGGATCATGCATTCTTATTTATAGGGAAGATGAATTTTTGAAGTGGTATACTTATAAAACATCAATCAAGCCTTGTCCACTACCATCTCCCAATTGTATAGCCTTCAGAATTGATCTTAACTGTGCATGTACATACCCACAAATAACCGTAAAGGTTCTTCATGTGGTCTCCATCGTTTCAATATGTTGATAGTTTGAATTTCGTAAGCTTCTAGTAAGACATCCATTCTGACTCAGTTTAAAGTGATTCTCAAGCTTCCATAGTGAACTCTCCATGCCTCTCCAACATCTATGACATAGATAGCAATGCAGCAGCACACATAAATCTGTATGTTTTTTCTCTGTGTGATTTTTGGGGTTATTATAGTTCACTGGAACATCACATCCTTGATTACTGGCAGCAACATTTCCATGGGGACTATCAATCTCCCTGGCAACAGCACTAATGTGCGTGCATATCTCTCTGCTCCTTGAACATTGCCTTAGCCTCTCACCTCCCCCTGTGGCAATATCTTCTGGCATGTCGGCACTTTCTCTGCTTTTCCTTTCAGAAGTATGTTCAAGTAAACAGTGCAAACAGTACCAGGCTGCTAATTATTTACTGGAATGCTTAATTGGAAAGAAATCCTAGGCCCCTGCCTCTCTGATTGGTTATTAGATATTCAAATATTTACAGCTAATGAGTGGTTTCAGTGGAGACCTGATATGTGGACTCCTGTTTGTTTTTATATGTTAATCTGCAGTATGTGCAGGTTTAGTTGAGTTTGGGACATATCTTTATTGTAAGTAGATGTAGCCAATGGAGTCGCTGCACTTAAAGCTTTCACAACATTAGTTACATTTTGACAAGAACCAATGGCTGGATAGTCTAAAGTGAACTGTTAATGTTTCAGTTCAGGCTATTAATGTTAATGTTAATGTTTTATAATAGCATGTGGGGTAATCTAATTTTGCTATAGAATGTCTATAATGTCCGTGACTGATTTACATAAGAAAATAAATCTTGAAAAATGACAGAGATGGAGGTGGCTACTTGATTTATGCAACACTGTCGCCCCCCAAAAAAGTTTTAATTTGTAATGTAATTTAATCATGCTTTTGTTGACCATAACCATCTACCTAACCAGTTAAAACACATGTCAGTTTAATGTGGGTCACAGAAAATACAAGTAAATTCTTCAAGCCCCTCTATACTTAGATTAGTATAAGATTAGTATAAATTATTCCTATAACCTCTGATATAACTTCTGAGAATCATTTTATAGAACAAGGTTCATATAAACTATGTTTATTTCTATGGACTGGGTTATTGCATGGGATTAATGTAACATGTAGTTATTTCTGATGCTTGCTTTGTAGAATGGGATTAATATAAAATGGAATTATTTCTGTGGTTTGTTCTATGGCATAAGATTGATATAGTCTGAAGTTATTTTACTACGCCGTTTTATAGCACATGTCTTATTTCATTTCTAAAACCTGGTTTTATTTACAGATCTTTTGCTAGCATATGATTAATTTAACCTGGGTGTTTTCTATAGTTTCTATTATCTCGCAGGATTAATAAAACCTAGAGTATTTTCTAAGGTTTGCATTATAACCCAGGATTACTATAAACTGGGCTGCAGCTCATTTCAAAGCAGGGAGAAGCTGCTGGGATCTTTATGGACGTGGGAGTTTTGGGGGGGCTTCACAGTTTGCCTGCATGTTCTGACTAAAGTCTTAGTCAGTCTACGCTTAGTGTGATTAAAACATGTGATCCAGGCCAAAACCGGCTGCATTAGGAGAGATAAATATGGGCATGTTAACACTTAGATCAGTCCTCTGACTCTCTCACAGATTTTGGTAACATTTTGAGGCACTTTCTTATGTGTGATGACCAGCTTTATGATACCAAAATAAACATGCTGGTAATTGCTGCAGTCTGTTTGTGTAGGAGAATAATATATATATATATATATATATAAATATATGTAGGAGAATGAAAAATATAAGCAAAGACAGTGGCAGGGATGTATGAATTTCTCTTGTTGCTTCCTACTACTATTGTCTGTTATTGTACAGTGGCAAAACACCAATCTGAACCTGCTTAATCATGAAACGTAAGGAGTCTCGTATTTTGGGGTGGCTGGTGACCTGGTGGTTAGGGAGTTGGCCCTGTGATCAGAAGGCTGTGTGTTTGAATCCCAGGACTGCCAGTGGCATCACTGAGGTACCCTTGAGCAGGGTAGCTGCTCACTGCTACTCTTGAGTTTTAAATGTAGAGAAATAATTTTACATTGTTGCCAGTATTGTAAAATAAACATTTGGCCATTTTAAGACCCCAGTAGCAGTTATTATTACATGTTTTTAAATTACAATAACTTTGGTTCTACTTGACATAGGAACACCAAACAAAGCTCAGCATGGCATCTGACACCTCGAGCATCAATACAAACTGGGGAACCGTCCATATATAGGGTTGTTTTTACCATATGACAATAATTTATCATTTGTTGTGCTGCCACTCATGTTCTAAACGTTAATTAAAGAGTTTTTTCACTGGTTAGTTAAATAACAGTTTTCCCTTTTTCTGAAGACATGTCCTCTATGTGAGGAAAGATTATCAAACAATCTATTCCAGCACCAAACTGATTCTTTGTGACTTGATTTTCCATTAACAAAGACTTATTTCCGGCAGCTGTAGCTGTTGAAGCTTAAAGACCCTATTTAACACTTTACTACTGCACTCATCATCTTGTCAGCTTCAGAAAGTCAGGCAGTGTGTTAGTACGGGAGAATCAAAAGTCATACATGAGTTCGTGTTGTAAATAAGACTGTGCTGCTGTGTATTTAGACTGAACTATTAAAGGTCGAGTCGTTAATAAAACTAGATTAAGGACTGGAATTATCCGTTTTTTTTCTCCAAACATGCAATCTGTGTTGCAGTTTTATGATGTCAACAACATCAGGCAGTTAAGTGCTGGATTTGAATGCTGCAGATACACATATACCGAAATCTCCCAGCAAATTATGCATGACATAATGAGTTAAATAACTAACCACCTCTTACTTTCCATCTAGCATTTTATTGTACTCATGTCATTGTTTAAAATAGTAGTTTGCTAACGTGTTTCAGGTGTTCATTTAGAACACATAATGTGTGCTTTGTTTAAAAAACCAAAATGGCATGAAAATGGCATGAGCCATAAAAACTTAAGATTGCTTTGTCCCTAAAACTCAGGTGACATCTTTAATTTCTCACGCCAGTTAAGAACATGGTCAGGCTATTTTGTGCATGTAAACAAAGATATCCAGGCTAATAATGGCTCTCATTGCTACCGGAACCTCTTGCAGTGATAATGAGAAAAAATGGCTTTTTGTTTTCTTTAAAGGCTTTTTTTCAGCTTATTATTGCTTTATGTGACTCAATGTCGAATCTAAAGGCTGTTGATCTCAGCTGTGGAGTAATAAGGGAGACTGTGACCATGTAGAAATATATGTAGATTTGGGAACCATTGTTCATCACTGCAGTGTTCAGACAGGGCACACCTGTTCACATCAGGCTAAATTATCGGCTTTGCTCAGCAGACCCATGCTAATTACACCACGGTGATACATCAATGTGGATTGATTCAGCTTTGCTCCATGAAGCACAAAAAGCCCTTTTAATCATTTCCCCATCTAACCCTATTGGAGGCTTAGAGTCTTCAACAGGGCCTCTGCAATGAGGTACACCAGGTCCCCAAGTAATTGCATCGAAGTTCCAGGGCTGATTAGAGGTGTCCTATCAGTCTCCAAGGTCGCCCTGCTGTTTCCTACCTCTGGCATTTTCATCTTCACCTAAGTGTACTGTTAAATAAGAAGAGCATGTCTTTGTTTTATTACTGCGGTGCTGGAGGCAGAGGCGGTTGGCCTTCTTCCCCTGGAAGTATCTACACTGAAAAAAATAAATAATGCATTGACTTAATTTGATCTACACGTCTGCATCATGTCCACATACATTAAACACTTTCAGAGAAAAATGGGTGGACTTTTGTCCCTCACGGTGCAAACAATGTATATGTGCCTTCAGAGGTAGAAAACACTAATGTATTTCATTAATCTTTAATGAAAGAATCAGAATGATCACAATCAGAATCAGAAAACCTTACTGAGCCCAGAGATAATTACTTATGTTAAAACATGAAGTCTAAATAAAACCTATAAAAACTCAATATGAAATGCACTATGCTAAATGCAATATGCTGGGTATAAATACTATAGATAAATAACCTAAGTGAATTACTAGTAAAACAAATGGTGGCCAGGAGTATGTTATTGCCCATAATAAAGATCAGTAGTATATAAGTAATATTGACATAAGTAATGATATTTCACACGGTAGACTATTACACAAAGTAATAAGACAGTAATGCACATTATCATAATGATTTAAACCCAACGGGAAATTGCACAATTAAGTAGCATCAGGTAATTGCACAGATTATTGTCTCAATGTGTTTCAGAGCAAGGCGATATAGAGTCTAATAGTGGTGGGAAGGAGGAATTTTCTGGGGCTTGGACTAGTGTACTAGTGTAATTGTAGTTAGAAAAAATGTGTTGTAATGTAATTACTGTATTTTCTGTGATTAGATGAAATCAAAAAAAGTTTTGACATACACAATCAGCCACAACATTAAAACCACCTGCCTATTATTGTGTGCTGCTAAAATAGTTTTGACCCATTGAGGCAAGGGCTCCACAAGACTACAGAAGGTATGCTATGGCATCAAGCACCAAGATATTAGAAGCAGATCCTGTAAGTTGTGAGGTGGAGTCTCCAAGGATTGGACTAGTTTGCAGTACGTTCCACCTATACTTGATCGGACTGAGATCTGGAGAAAAGTCAACACCTCGGATTCTTTTCTGAAACCGTTTCTGAACAATTTTTGCCATGTGTCAGAGTACATTATGCTGCTGAAAGAGGACACTGCCATTATGGAATACTTTTGCCTTGAAGGGGTGTATTTGGTGTGTAGCAATGTTTAGGTAGGTGGTATGAATGCCATGACCCACACATTCCCAGCAGAACATCACACTGAACAATGCAAGCTGAGTTCATAATTTATTAATTCTGTTTTTGTTTCAAACAAATAAGCATTTTCAAAGCTTAACTGTTCAGGACCACCCAAATGCCTCCGAATGTCACAGGACAGCGCTTCATCCAGCAAAACAGTGAACTGAATTGTATTATCAAAGCTTTGGAGTATTTCAGAGCCAAAATGTGGAACGTTCTCGACTGGCCAAGTCAATCACTCAACCTGAACCCCTCCTGAGCGGGACTCTCGCTCACTGAAGACAAGACTGAGAGAAAAATAGAACTGAAAGTGTCAATAGTACAAGCCTGGAGGCGCATTTCAAGGAAGGATGCTGGTCATGTCTGTGGCTTTCAGACTTAAAACGTTCACGGACTGCTAAGAATTTTTTTGCCTCCTTTTATAAGGCTTTAACCTAAAAAAGTCACTGTTTGATTTTATATTTAGCATGCTGGAGAATAGGCAAAGCAGCCAAAATATTGTCATTGTTGTTAATGACGGCCTGTACAATGGAGCATTAAGTGCATTAGATGGACATGAGTCACTTTCATCATGATAGATGGATTTTGTTTTGTTAATTTTCAGAGCACCCATAAGCACTCTACAGAGAGAACACACTTCTGTAGAGAACACACTTCTGCACATTTTATTGTATAATGACTGTTTATTTGCTGAATTCGTTTTTTTCCATCAAATGCAAAAGCATTAACCTAGTTAAGTAACAATAGGAGGGGAACTATTTGGTAAAACACAAAGTAATAAAATAACATTGTAATGACATTATATCCACTCAGCAACTATTTACTGTTCGGCTTATACAGTTGCTATACACTAGATTAATGTTTTTTCCATCATATGCAAAACATTTATCTTGTTAACCAACAAAAGCAGGGGAAAATAAATCAGTGGGTAAAACACAAAAAAATTAAATAACATCATAATGACATTATATCCACTCTGCAACTCTGTCACTTCTTCAGCTTATACAGTTGCTATACTTGCAGTATTTTAAATATATTATACTAATGTATTTCATTGTGATAATGGTATTATAACATCATATCAGCCACCCTTCAGAGTGTGTTTTTCTTTCACAAGAGCAAAGGACACACACTCTAATCCACCCCATAGGACAGAGGTGTGGAGGTCAGCTTATTGGCTTTGCACTATGTTTAACATTCTGTAACCTCCATTTCTGCCCAGTTATCTCCGTGCTTCTGCTGAGTGACTGAATTAGCATGATTGATACTGCATGTTTTATTGTCAGCAGCTAAGTACAGTACATTACATATTAGAGCTCAAGCCCCATTATGTCTAATTAGAAAGGCTCTAAAGGGCAGGTGCGGGCAGTTGTTTCAAATGATGGCTATGACCCTGACGCAAAGTACCATTAAGGGGTCATGTGCTTGACCCTTGTTTATTTATAAACCATTCCAAAGAGTGAGTGCAGATAGAATGGATGTAGAATAGATTACTCAAGCAATCTGCTGTACGCTTCAGACCAGATTGAATATGTAGAAGCATGTCACTACTGCCTACTGCCTCACTGGGGTGTTACTCTCAAGGGTATGTCCTCAGGACCATTTGTTAGGGAACATAATTATACCATATTAAGTAGTTATATATTATTTTAAGTTACACCCCTGTCTTAAGTTCCGGCTTTTTACCAAACCCTTTCCACTTAAAAAGAGTTGTGAAGAAGAATGGCCCTGGGTAAGTGAATATTGTGCACATTTAAACTCATTTAAGGTACTAAGAGCATTATTGAGAGCATTATTGTACCTATGAGGGTATATAATCACATTTTGTCTGTTGGTGAACAAAAATGTGTATCTGTACAGTCTCATGTTGCCTATGTTGAGAAAACTCTATTTGGTGCACGTTTTGTAAAGAATGATTAACACATCATGGAATGGTTGTATCTGGCATTAAGGATTGCCCTGATCTAGGGGAATTGAGGCTGGGCATTAGACCAACCTCGGTCTTAGCTGCTTTAGTTGGATCTAGTGTGTTGGGAGCAGGGAAAACTATGAAAATACAGGGTGGTCTCCAGGACAAGAATTGGGAAATCTTGCCTTTAACCACCCCCCCCCCCACACACACACACACACAAATGTTATAGAAATGTTTTTTGTATTCATTCTGATTTGTTCTTCAGTATTTAATTGTGCCATTCCATCTCCAAATTCGCAATATATTAAAATAGCAGGTATCTCTCAAAATCTATTTTTACCCGGTTGTAATTTTCCTATCTGGTTGCATCTAACTTTAGGTTTACATGAGTTTAAGAAAAGAGGATAGGCTAAAAACAGTAACACTACCAACCTGACAAGTCTGTTATTTTTGCCTAAAAGGACATTTTAAGGAACTCCTCAGATGAGTGTGTGAAAGCCAAAGGAGTACCATTACCGCAACAGTACTGCAACAGTGGGAAGTCAGGAAGCAGGGGGTGCTGCAGGACCCTCTGTTAGCACTGTAGAACCCCAAATATGATGCTTAGCGAATGCTACATTGTTAAATCTAAACTCAAATTAAGTAAATATGACCTGAAACAAAACTTGACACTTTTTATTTAGACTAAATTGATATTCAACAACTTCCCTATCCCCATCAACAAACACCATGCACATTTCTGCAGCAACGTAGGCTATGTATTCTGCATGTTAGATGCAGTAGTAGACTTTAACCAGCTAATCTAAACCAGAAGTTCTACCTTCGTTATCTGCATCAGACGTGTTCATGGATAGAAGAGAACCTACATTCAGGTGAACCTGAGGACAGCAATGGCTTCTTCCAAGATGCAGTCTATGAAAAGTTCTTACTGCTATCTACAGACTTCCAGATTTATAAAGGTTCTTCGTCTTTAACTACCCATGTCTGGACCCCCTGGTAACCTTGTTTCTTTTGGAACTATTTTAAAGAGAGAAGATTTATTATTATTAATGCACAGCCTGCAAGGTGTTTCTTAGCAGTTTTTTGTATGACTGTTTTTGTCATATCTCAAAAGCACAGACTGCAATGCTGTCAGTATTTTACAAGCTCACTATCAGTGTCTGCCTGCAGAGTTGGAATTTTGCCTTGCTGTCATTTTTATCTTTCAGGCTTAGTGTGACCCCCTGCATGGAGCCCACCATTTGCTTTAAAGTGTCAGGTGAAAGATCTCATCATGCCTTCACAATAATTTTCCTATCTAGTTGCATTTGCAAATAAAACTATGTGCAATTTTACTTTAATAAAAATATTGAAATAAACTATTAGACAATATTTAATTTTGGGATACATAATTGCTATTATATACACCAGAAGAAAATATGGCCATAGAAAATCATCCAGAAGCAGCCAATTAAACTTATTAAACCTTTATAAAAATTGTACCTAAATTACAGGAAAGGTAATTTCTGAGTGGGTGCTTGGATCCACAGCAGCCCTCTGCACCCTGGAGGATGCTTCTGAATGGACACTCAGGCCCATTGCTCCCGCTTGCGTTTTTGAGGACATGTTCAGACGGGCATTCTGATCCACATGGCCTCCCTGCATTGCTAAGGATATTGCTGAGCAGGAGCTCAGATTCACAGTGTGTCCTTGCATCACTGAGGATGTTGCTGAGCAGGTGCTCAGATCCACAATGCTTCCCTGCATCGCTAAGGATGTTGCCAAGTGGACACTCAGCTCATAGTGCCCCGCTGCATCCTGGGGGATGCCTCTGAGTGGGTACTTGGACCCACAATGCCCTCCTGCATCCTGGAGGTTGCTTCTGAGCAGCCGCTCGGATCCACAGCGTCTCCCTGCATCACTGAGCTGATACTCAGACTTACAGTGATTGCCCGCATTGCTGAGGACGTCACTGAGTGAGCGTTTGTATTCACAGTGTCTCCCTCTGTCAATGAGGATGGCACTCCGATTCTCAATGCCTCCATGCATCATTGAGGATGTTGCAGAGCAGGCACTCGGATCCACAATACCTCCCTACATCACTGAGATTGTTGTTAACATGTGTCCCAGAGGATGCTGCTGAGCGGGTGCTCAGAAGGTCTGTCAACCATTAGCACCCCACACTGCCCTGGAATAATTTCAGCTGCAGACTGCCACTAGTGCTCTGTGAAGCACTATTGCTAGCTCTCCCTACTGTTCCAGAGAACTCCTCATCATCACTGGCAGTTCTGTGTTCTGGTCCCTGCTGCCAGCAGCCTTGTTTAATCACTGCCGGTAATTTTACCCCCTTGTTCCTCACTGCCAGCAGCCCCATCTCCTGGTCCTTGCTGCCGGCAGTTCCATCTCCTGGTCCTCGCTGCTGGCAGTGCCGTCTCCTGGTCCTCGCTGCTGGCAGTCCCGTCTCCTGGTCCTCGCTGCTGGCAGTCCTGTCTTCTGGTCCTCGCTGCTGGCAGTCTGTCTCCTGGTCCTTGCTGCCGGCAGCCCCATCTCCTGGTCCTCGCTGCTAGCAGTCCTGTCACCTGGTCCTTGCTGCTGGCAGCCTTGGCTTCTGGGCTTCGCTACTAGCAGTCCTGTTTCCTGGTCCTTGCTGCTGGCAGCCCTGTCTCCTGGTCCTCGCTGCTGGCAGTCCTGTCTTCTGGTCCTTGCTGCCAGCAGCCCCATCTCCTGATTCCTTGTTGGCAGCCCAGCTTCTTGCTACCCGCAGATGCCAGCCCAGCTTCTTGCTACCCCCCAATG